>JARJDQ010025961.1:0-13026 GCA_030264215.1 Geostiba sp. GC000077
GAAAATTGCCAATTATTTTTTCAAAATTAATTTTTTTTGGTTTCCCTTCCAAGAAGGGGCATGGAATTGATTTTTGTTGCATCTTACATTAACTGCGAAATATATCAAATTGAAGGAAATTTCACGCGCTTCCCAATGATGCTAATTTCATAATTATGGTTGTATTCATTTTTGAGATATTGGGCGATTAGTAAAGAGATCAGGTTTTTGATTAAAAATTGTCGAACATTTTAGACTCTAAATTCGATGTAGAATAAACTCCTTTTCGGTTGATATTTCGCCATTTTGGCATTTCGTGATGGTGGAGGCGCCGGGAGATAACTGAGAATGCTTAGATTTTTCTAGACTTTTAGTATGTCAAAACGATACCATCAAAGAACTAAACAATACAATGTGGGAATTAATTCCGCAAATCACATATTTTTGTAGTAATATATAAATGAATAAAGTGAATACATTCCAAGTTGATGGTGTAATTCGAGAAGCATGTCAGAAATGTGGCGGGCGCATAAAACCCACTAAATCACTATCGCAAAGTGGCAGGAACCGCAAAATCGTATTTATATAAGTAAGCACACAACGAAGTGTGGGTGCGGCGTTGCGGTGGCTCCACCATGAAATAGTCTTTGGCACCACTTGCGCACGCTTACAGTGTCCCAACCCACGACATCGGCAACACTGCCGCGTGACACCAAAGACCACACTCGACACTCACAATAACGCAATTTCCACAATTCGCATCGCTATTCATTGCTAGAACCCCGCCTCTTGCTTACTTCCATTCCGCCATATTACAAGCAGAGGGCGCTGCTGTCTTTGCGGTGTTTGCTTCGTGTGTGTACACATTCCGCAATATTCCGCTTGTGTTCAATGCAGCGTACACACAGCGCAGAGTATCTACGATCTTTGTAGGTCTGTGCAAAATCAAGTTGCAATCATTTACTGATAGCCCTCCTCGGTATTGTGGGACGCAATGAGAGTGCACGAGTTCAAGCTTGCAGATTGAAGAAGGACAGAAGGCAGCAATGTGATGAATGCGGGGGTCTTCGATTAGGATTTGCTCTTGCATATGCATGCATAGACATTTCGGTCGTGGGCCGAGGTAATGGGAACAGATATTAGAGGCGGCGGAGGGCAAGAGGCGAAGGGAGCGATTAATTCAAACAAGACCGTGTGGATATTTACTCTCGACTTAACTCCAACCTTATTTATGTTTAGTTCAATTAACTTCAATGCGACTAGCGGAGCCAGCAGCGAAACGCGAAACTTGGAGAGGGGGAGGATGAAATTTGCGGAAGCAAATCCAGGAGAAATTGATATTACTTACGCTTGGATTAGGCGGGACGGGAGCAACGCCATCTGGTGATACTGTAAGGAATCGATTATGTGCTACTTTGAGCTGGGAGCAAAAAAACAGGGATTAATCAAAAATGGAAATTTTGATGAATATTGGCTCATTTATTACCGTGTCGCATCGCTGGCGTTCATGTTTGATGTTGGTTGATGACGCCTGGGCTGCTGTTGGCAGCTCGCGTACAAATTGCCGCGAAAACGCGAAATTACGAAACGCGTAATTTGCGTAAGACGCAAACGCGAGGTTGTCGAGGTTCGCGGTCGTTAGTCGCCTGTCGCCCGTGTCTTTTTCCATCCCGCCATCATCCATCGCAAAGTTTGCGCGACTGTTCTTGCCTGGCAATCAGCTCGCGCGATGTCTTCTTCAGCTTCTTTCCGCCTCCACCCCACACCCTCCAATTCAGCGCAAGCCTTGAAACTCATCTTTCTAAATAACCCCGGACGATATTTCGGCAAACCGAAATGTATGTGCTGAGGCACTATTTATTTTAATTATCACCCCGTGACAGTATATCCGCCTTGGCTTTCTTCATCTGCTTTCGGCCTTCTTTCGCTAATGAAGCCGCCGACTCGGTCCGCAATTAATACTAATCATAGATACAGCCGATTCTCGCAGCTTCAACTTCATCATCTTCTTCATCTTCTTCCTGTGGGCTTCTCGATATAATAAAGCAGTCGAGGCAGGTTTTGAGTCTCCAACCCCCAGAAGAAAAGTGAACGCAGCAGTTTTAATTTTAATTTTAGCTCGGGATTTGGGTGCGATTTACCGCAGCTTAAGGGAAACAGGAAGCGCGGTTCAAGGACATCCATGCCACCACACACTTTTGGTCCAACACCGGGGGGGTCATTAAATGACGCGCGTTTCGTTAATAAATCAAGGGCGCGGGAGCCGAACCCCACCGGCAGCTTCGTGAGTGGGGGAATGGGGGGGCGTGCCACAAGCTATATTGTATCCAGGAAAAATCGATTCACTGCTCGGGAATTTACGCAATTTAATGTCGCGTGCCGTGTTTAGTCAATCAGGGGTTTTGTCAACTAATTCATTCCATAAACAAACTTTCCGCTGGGAAATGTCGCCAAAAACTTCCATGCATAAAAGAAACCAAATCAAGTTATTTATGTGCAATCTGGAATTTCTGGCATGGCTCGGTATTGGCTTTACTATTCATGAATTTGAATTACTATTATCATAAAACAGCACTTTATTAAGTATTCCATTACTCGTAGTAAAATGGAAAATATTGCTTCGCCTGCTACGAAGGAATCTCATCGCACTTTCAGGCACCACTACACAAAACAAGATGGCGTCAGCATCATACTTATGCAACCAAACTCACACTCACAATATGCCTACGCCTACCGTAGGAATGAAAGCAAATTGAAATGTTTATTTAATTGAATGTTGGAATCTTTAAAATTTTCAATAACTTCCTTTCGCAAGAAAATATTTTACAAACGATATTTAAGAAAGTCCCGCCAAAAGCATCATTTTCTAAAATGTCGAACGTGGAGCTTGGCACGTCATTTGTTTTCATCGCCGGGTGTCAGGCTTTGTATGGCCAAGGCGCGTTAAAAACTTTTCTAATGTCGCTCGACGGCGGCGACGGAAGGCGGCATATTGCGTTGCTATTGAATACGCATTTCCACGCTCGACTGTAACAAAACGTGTGCCGGCGCGCAAACTGGCAATCGCGGAGCGAAATAAATGCGTATAATGATCGTTAGCTTCAAACTTCGCCCAAGAGTTCAAAGTTTTCCGCGCCGGCAAACCGGAGGTCGAAGTTATTATTAATTGTTCGAGATGTGCTTTCAGGGGCAATAAAACGGAATCAAAGGGTGCTAAAACAAAAAGGGCAAAATCATCAAAAACAAGCGTCCTTTTCGATGGCACTTCTTCAAGAAACTTATTTTTGACCATTTTGAACCATTTTAGACCTACTTTCGGGGTCCTGGTTGAGTTCAGTTCACTTGGGATAAAGGAAATGAAACTGGAACTAATTTCGCACCCCCACGATAAGAGACGGCGATTGGCGACAATTCGGTACCGTTGTGTTTACATCCCTTTTCCAAACTTCTCCGCAGCGGAGTTTAGGCAGTTTAAGGTCGTTTTGGGCGTCCGATTTTACTTCTTCTTCGCCGGAGCTTCAATCGCAACTAAGTCGCGCAAGAATCCGCGCAATCTAAACAATCCGTACACAAAGCTTAGTGGAGGACAGCAGTTAAAGTGGGGTCCTGGAACTGTTTCCCGAAGTGGATTACCAGCAACACAATTGGATCTTTCCGAAATCTCAAAATCGCATTTGGTTCTATTGGTTCCAAAGTGCAAATGGTCTTTTAATTTCAATTCCAACTGGAGATGGGCACTTTCAGAGAATGAACGAAAAATGTGCTTTGTGTAGACTTTAGACTTTAGGCTTTAGATTTTAACCTTGTCCTGGCCATCATTTACTGATGGAAGCAAAAGGAGGTTAACACCCAGGCGGAACATCGGGGACGACCGCACGAGAATCCCAGCATGAATTAATTTTGAACTAAGCCGAGATAACCTCGCGTCGAGACCCAAAGGTCATTCATATTATAAGGTTAACTGAATGCATTACGTCTGCGCCTTCTCGTTCGTCTTCCTGTGGAGGGCATATATTCCAGGAGCAGAACAACCAACCCATCTCCTTTTTGATCTTCTGATCTCCAGCTCGGGCCTTGATCTAAACCCTTAAAAGTCCTCTACGTCTTTGAGGAGAATCCCTACTTTTGGAACAAGTGGTTACCTTGGGAGAGCAGATACTCAGGTATGGATAGCACCATCTTTGGTAACGATTTCTATGGTGCGAGGACTACACCTGGGACATTTGAAAATTGCCAGAGTCGGAAATAATTAGAAAAGATTAATACACATTGAATAATTAGCCAAATTAAAGAACTCCAGTAAAGATCATCACTTGACTGCGGCTGAGGTCTACCAACACGATGATACCGGAGTGGTAGTTCCTCATGCTGGATTGTTTCGAGATGATTAATTGCGAAAAGTTTTCCACTTTCTCTTCGCGCTGCACGAGTAGCAGGAGTTACTCTAACGAGACAAATCTGCTCCAGCGAATATTAATGTTAAAAATCCCAGCATCCCAAGCAGCCCCAGCCAGAACCGGGTCATTGATATTATTCCTAATTCCAGCAAAATTTCATTTGTATTTATGAAGTGCTACAAGAAGCCAAGAGCAACGGAAGAGCAGTAACTTGGTTAATCACGAACAAAACATGAGAGTTCGAGTAGAACCACAGAAACGTAAATTAATTATGAATTATTACCAATTAGCATTTGGAATTTAAGGGAACATTTAGGTCGTTGGAGTCACGTGTTTGGCAAGCTTTAGGAAGCGTTGAGATATATTGTAGTGATTGCATATCACGTTTCGCGATCGTGTCGTAGGATATAGATATCAGGTGATATTAAGGATGCGATGGATTTGCGTAATAAAAGCTAATGTAATAAAACGCCCGTGGGTCGGGGCGCAGCGAGCCGAATAAATATTTACATGAGGCTTGCGCCCACCGCGTTTTTCGGCTGTGTTGTCCATTTTGGACGAAACTCCCCCCTTTCGGGCGTAATGGCGGCATCGGCAACTTTTCCACCGTGTGCGCGAATATATCGGAGGGCTAACGGGATTTAGCATAAATCCTGGGCGCAAATCCTGCGCCAGGAGATTGATCGGAACATCGAACATTGGCGAACATTATTTATACAAGGTGATGCCGAAAAATGCCTAAACTTGCACAAAACTGAAAGTGTACGCCAAAACGTAATCATTGCTTAGCACAAGTATTAATCTTATTAAAATATAAATTGACAGTCCTTGTTTGTATTCGGGGGTGTGTTTTGTAACAAATAAACAAAGTTTGCGAAGGTTGCGAAGTCGAGGGTCGAAGCTAACGCGCACATAGTTTATGGTCTTTAAGTTGGAGCCGGGGGCCGTTTCGTTCGGGTGTTTTCGGCGCTAAATGTCCCGTGAAAACTGATGTCTCCTCTCGGCGGTGGCGGCGGCGGCCGAGGGGACGGCGCCGCGCCTGTTTGCCTTTCGGATATATTCAGGCATCGCTGACTCGGACGCTCAATGGCGCGGCGCGCACGTTCGCGATGGACACGCATCGTGCACACAAATTTTATATCCTCATACATTTACGTATTTATTTCTGTCGTTTCACCCTCTAAGGAGCAAAAAAAAGTGCAAGCATGTATGACTAGTATAACAAGCCATCAAAGCTTTTGCTCCAATGTTCCAGCACCCATCAATCTTCACAATCAAATCAGTAAGTAACCTTTTAGGTTTTTTTTTAAATCAACGATGTGATTTTCTTTACTAAACACCCAATAACTCAAAAGTGAGAATAACCACAATTATGAAATTGGCATCATTGTGAAGAGCGTGAAATTTTCTTTAATTTGATATTTTTCACAGTGTATATAAGATGCAACAACAATCAAATACACACTGATGATATGTAACAATAAAAATATTTTGAAAAAATTATTGGGAATTTTCCATGAGCAATAACTCATAAATTTACATAATTGTAAAATTTTGGCGTGGTAAGTTGGCAAATTTCATGCCCTCTCCACATATGCTATTGGATGTACAAAATGTTAACGAATTCATTACGTAATCAACAAATGTATCACCAAAAACAAGTCTGTGGAGGCGCCGGGACAAGAATGTATTTCTCCTGTTCAAACTTTGTGCAAGAAAAAACTCATTTTGCATGCTCAGATTTTTCTAGACTTTTAGTATGTCAAAAAGGTATCATCAATGTACTAAACAATCAAACCCCGTCTTTGCGGGAAGAAGTTCTATACCTCCTCTCCTCTTAATTGAATAGTTCTCATCTTGATGATAATATCCTAAAATAAGACCACTCGAACAAAAAACAGCTTCTGATGTACTGTATTTACAGAGGTGATATTACTAACTTTATGCTTTTCCAAGCTTTACATTAGACGCCGTCTTGACCGCACAAGAGTGCACTCTTTATGAATTTTCGCATTCATCTTAGGGGCGTGAGTGACGTGAAAGAGCTTCAAGAAAAAAATTAATTTGTTTAGGGTCCTGCGCAGGTTGTAAAAGCGTGAATCCACTCTGCGTCTGCATACACGATGTGCCTCTTATCCTCCTTTCCATGGAGGCGGTCTGGGTGGGTGGGGACGGAGGTGTTTCGGGGGTTGGACGGCTCGTGAAGACGCTCGACGCTTTCGACTTAATAAGGCTCGGCTCTTTCGTGCACGCCGCGCGGTAAGAGCATCCGACAGCCACAACAACCGCATCACACCCCCCAACAAGGAGATATGAGATTTTTTGCCCGCCCTCATTTCATTGCTTCATTGCTTATTACAGGATGTAATCCTGGCAATTTTCACGCAAAGTATCACCAGAACATCCGAAAGAACAAAATATTCTTAATATACTTATTTAGCTACTATCTGATAGATGGCGATGTGGTACCTAAAGCACGCTTGGATTTTTGTATTATTTGCTGTTAATTAATTTGCAACACTCGGTGGGCTGCAATGAAATCCGTAACTATGTTAGTTCGTGTCGAAGGGCGTCCGTGAATGGCAATATAAGCTTTTCGTGCGCCTGCAAGTGCAAAACAAGGAGGTTTAACCTAAATCTACGCGCACCGCTCCAGCCGACGACGAAGGACTCTCCAGGACGAGTTCGCGCCGGCGCTCTCTATCTAATGATCTGCGGTTTACAACTTTGAATAACTTCATTAACTCGCCTGATTATGGACCGCACGCTCGCAATCTTTTTGTGTTTCTATTTTCCTGCCTGCCGTGGCTCAGGATTTAGGATGTTTTTCCCATTTACCCCACAGGCGCTATTACATTTTTTTTTCGGGGAATGCGTGCATCAAATTTGTTTTAATTTTTTTTTCTCTTATGTTAATTAAAAACATGTTTGTAGTCTAAATAACTGATACCTCAAAGCTTGCCTTTAAATATTAATGGAATTTTCTGAAGTTATGATGTACCTATAGTTCAAGAGAAATAGATTTTTAGTAACTAATTCCTACAAAAAATTTGAGCTTGCAATATGCGTTCTTTTTTCATGCACAAAGTTTCAAATGGAGAAACACATTCGTCTCCCGGCACCTCCACGATTTTCATTTTACAGACGTGTTTTTGCTGATATATTTGTTGATTATAATGAATTTGTTAAGATTCACAATTATTAAAGTTGTGAGTTATTGCGTTATTTTTTTTCAAAATAATTGTTTTTATCTCTTTCAAATGAGCGGTATTTATTTGATTGTTGTTGCATCTTACATGTTCTGTGAAATATATCAAATTAATGGAAATTTCACGCTCTTCACAATGAGGTTGTTCTCATTTTTATGTTATGTGGTGTTTTGTAAAAAAACACATTGTTAATAAAAATTAAACTTAAAAGAAGAAGTTACAGATTTTTTTGTGAAGATTGTGATAGTCCGATAAATATAAAATGTGGTTCATTGATAGATTAGTCAGGGAAAAACATTGGTTATGTCTCGATTTGATACTCCGCCTCTTTGGCAATTTGTGTTGGTGGAGGTGCCGGGAGTTAACTGAGTTTTTGAGTATTTGACAATCCGTGCTAGATAAAACGCACTTTGTATGCTTAGAGTATTTCTAGACTTTGACACTACGGCGTTTTGATTTTTTAGATTGCGATTAGAAATAATGAAATCGCTGAAAATAATACATATTCATTTTGCTCTTTTAATTTAAAAGATATGATTTTTTTCGGAAGGCATGCAATCGTAATTTTTTAAACAAAACTTGAAATATATCCAAAACTAACAGAAAAAAGCAAAAAAGTTGATGACAAAATTGTTTAGAATTGAGAAATACATCTTATTGTCAATTCAAAAGTATACCATTCCGTTTAAGAAAATTTTATTTTTTGTAATATCTGCTTTGTGTAGCACCCAGCATAGTTGAAAATAATTTTAAGTTGTGCGCCTCTCAATTCTACACAACTTTAATTGACATAGTTTTTTAAAATTCACAATATTTCTATAAAAAAAACAGAGGTTCGAATTTAACTTGGGACACCCTAAACCCTATTAGTATTTTCACTGCTAGTACTTTTGGTAAAAATATTGTTTCGTTCTGTATTATCTTTTTGGTTCTTTTGTTCGCTTTGGTTTTGTACATCATCACAACCGACAATGGATACAATGTCTCATGATTAAATCACGTTTCTATGTATTTCCTTTCCTCACCACTCTTTGCTACCACTCCACCTACATTCCGCGGAGCGTGGAAATATTTTCACTACAAGCCACTACAAAGGTATGTGATTTTTATTGCAACATGGGGCGCTGGTGTTTGTCTGGTGTGTGAGCCGAAATCGAAGTTGATTTCGTGCTGTTGCCAGCGCGCAGACAATCAAATCAACAAATCAATCAAAATCAAAACGCTCGTGAACCGCACCGGAATCGATCTGCTCCGCACGACATCCCTGTCTATCAAGCGGATCATAAAATATTTCTGGAATTGTTTATTTAAACAATCCAACCGCGCATTCTTACGCTTCAAACAAAACTCTTTGTTGTTGCACCACGCCCCAAGTTAATATTGTAATGACAACCCAGCAAAAAGTTCTGTTTTATTTGTGATGTGTGAAAATTGCCAACAAAAACATATGTATCCTGTGGCCCTGGTTGCGTGCAATTTATATATGTGGGTGATATTTTTTTTCGCTGCCGCTTGGAGTTTGCCACAGATGTATGAAAATATGAGCGTTACGAAAGTTTTGTGATTGATGCGAATGTAATAGGATTTCGTTGCGCGCTTTCCGCCGCGAGGCCAATTCGCAGCAGGATTTGCCGGATGGGATGTATGAATTAAAGCCGCGGAGGGTGGAAAAACACCGTCCTACTAAAGAAAACTTGTTTCCTGCGTCCAGCGCGCGTTATATTTGTTTTGCGCGAACGCTTTTAAAACCGTGAAAGAACTTTGGTAATTTCGCCCCCTCCCCCTCCCCAAAAAGTTAAACAACAACTTTGGGGGAAGCGCTGAGAAGGAAAATCTTTCATATTTACTAATCACGCGCTGAAGCGATAAAGAGTCATGATGATATTTTGTCCTTGAGTGTTTTCGCTGATATCCAGATATATTTTCGGGTTGCGCGTATTTTCACCCCTTCGGACGGTTATTACTCCCTGGTTATCTCCCGTTCTTCATCACTATAACTACATCTAACCCACCGGGAGATGCCGTTGCCGTTGCCTCATCTCGCGAGATATCGTCATTTCGGAGCCAACCGTTCGGAATCATCTCTTCTCCATGACCACCACGAGGAGATCCTGCGCTTCGTCCCTTATATCTTTTTTTGTGCGCCGCGAAGGTCTTGGGAAAAGGCTTCGACCACTCGAACGGCATGGCAAAGAGAATGACAAACCGGGAGCCGCCGCCGCCGCCGCCTTTTTTCGGGGGGCGGCTTGGCGTTTTCGCATTTTCGCATTTTCTTTTTGCGAACGCATCCTAGCGTCACCGGGGCTCGGCCTCGAATGTGCGCTCAATCGTTGTGCGTCGCTTGAAGCCGCCCGAGTTTTTCCCTTCTCTCAAGAAGGACGCGCATTCAACATTCAACATTCAGCATGCCCAACAGTCCTAGTCCTAGCACACATGAAAATATGGCTGCACGGTCGGCACGGTCGCCGTATTTCCTCACGGATGACTGACTGCTTTTTCTGAAGGTTTGTGAGTTCTGTGTGTGCCAAGGCGGAGAAATACGAGATGATCTAGAACTGTACGAGTTATAAGACACATTTCTATTTTTACATCTACAAAATACCCTGTATAGTTCAGATGCTGTGAAATATTCAACATAATATTAGTTTATTTATTATTCATGCCATAACATGAAAATGCAAGTTTTCTCATGTGTGATTTCCGAACTTTGTACAGTTGGTTGCCAACATATTAATTTTTAATGTGCGCTACCCACCGCACTCTTTTGGGTTAGTTGCATTCGGCAAAGTTAGAGTAAAGCAGCTTAATTAGCTGGATTTGATTATACTTTAATTTTGCGACGCAATAATAACAACGGAAGAGCGGAAGTGCAACGGCGCAACGCAGTTGTAAAGTGTGCTGCCTGCTCCAGAAGATGAGCTTTATTATTCTTTAATAAAGCTTTAGCATCCTTTATTTATGTTGATGATGATTTAGTGAGATATATATCTTGAAGTAATTATATATCCGAGAATGCGCTTGTTTGCTCCTTGCCTTTTGACTCACCCATTGAAGCATACTTTTGGCATCCGGCCGCCATTTCGCACATCTGCCTAACGACGCAGAATAAGCAGCGCATTATAATTTTTTTCCTAGCCGCGCGCGCGCCATTTTAAGGCTTTATAAAGTGCTTGGAAAATGGCTGCAGCAAGATGGCGTCGCATGGGTTTCAATTTCGCAATTTCAGCGTGGAAATGTCGCTCTTGTTGTTGGCTGTGACCTCTATTCGCGTCTGGCGCGCATTTGAGACACAAATGAAAGTATATGTAGTCGCGTCCGTTAAAATAATGAGCCCAACGTTGGTAATAGTTGCGGAATGCGACGCCGAGTCCGTGACAATGACGCGCGCGAATTGTAATTGAGGATTACCATCAGCAAAATGGCGCATGGCACAGCAGACGAGTTGCAGTCACATAATCATAACGATAATGAATGTCACTACTTTCATTATGGCAGTTTTTTTTCGGGTATTATGTCAGCAATGAAAAATGTACGACAAGTGAAAGTGCAACATGGGTGCACAATGTAGCAACGCTCTGCAAGGGCGCAGGGCCCAGGGTAGCCATTAAAGTCACACCGCCTGTCGATTAATCATTTTCTTAGCCCTTAGCCGTACACTTAAAGCGCATGCGAGAGTATCCTACGATACTTTTCTTTCGAGCAATTTTGAGGTTTTTGTTCTCCGGGTTCTTGGGATCAACGAAAAAGTTGTTGTTTTGCGTGGAAAGTTGGAAGTTTGGGGGAGCATTATAATTATCGGCTTTTTATGGCGTTCTTAACGACGTGCAAGCGCTCTTGATGGCCACCGCCGCACAATGCCTCTTGCATCGGCGGAGCGGAGGTCCGAAAGTGTTTTAAAGCGTTTGCGGTTTTTTCCACTCGCCAGCCCCTACATCTCCATCTCCCATCTCCATCTCTAGCTTACTTCTATTTTCAGCCGCGTTTCTTTTTTCGTTTTCTTGTTGTTTACTTTTTTGTTGTTGGGTTGAGGGATGGTGGGATGGTGAGATATATCCGAGAACAAGACGAGGATGGGCATTTGGACGTTAGCGAGTTGTCGCCTTGCGCGATTCGCACTATTGTCGCGCCGCCATTATTACATCCGGCGGCGGCGGTAGGGGGGCCGTATCGCCAAGCGCCAGATGTACTTCAATTAGTTGCCAACCCACACGGCAACTGGCCAAAGGGATCATCAGCACCAGTATCAGAACTCCCACACGCCCCACGCCATCATCACTAGTCCTATAGTCCTAGGACAACTCCCTGGTGTAGAATTAGTTGTGAATCTGTCTTGACCTCATCACTACAGGACAAGACCAAAAACATAACTGAGTATTGTTCTTCCAAGCTTTCTACCAATATTGCTTAGATATGTCTGCATACATCCAGAACTGAGCTTTCTTTATATCTGCTTTAAAATCTCCTGGAATGATGTACTTTGGATTGCTTGCTGAATCTGAGCTTTTCTAAAAATAAGGTTTTATTCCACACACGGATCACGTGAATACATTTCGCCGAATAAGTGCGTCTTGTATAAAATCCCACTACGGATTTGTATGGGATATTTTACGAGGAATTCAAGGATATGTCACAAACATCCATCAGATCAAGTCAATTTGATAGTAAAGAAACGACTATTTGAGAGTGTCCTTAACATCGAAATAAAATAAAGTAATTACGCCGTTCAAGACACTTTGTATGCCACGCAGATGATGGTGTAGGTGGCGTGCCTGGAGCGCATTTATTTTAATATCATTAGGAAGGGAAAACCGCCATCACTTCATTATTACCTTCGCGCTACCCGGCGCCTCCACCGGCATTTAAAAGCTTCCATTTCTTTCCGGGCGGCAAGGTGGAAAACGCGACGGCAGGGGTGGGAGACCGCTAATTGCATACGTGACTTTAAAAGAGGGTCGCCCACACAATGGTGCACGCTGAGCAGGCGCGGCACGCAGCCCCTCGTAATATAACTTTTATTGGTTTAATTACAATAACGAACGTTACAAACGCACCCGCCGGAGACTAAGACTGCCTCTGTACCGTGTTCGGAACGTGCATGATTGCATGCTAGTTAAAATCAGGTAGATTCCACCGAATGGATTTTAACTAGCTGGAGGCACAAAAAGAAAACAACGTGTCATTATGAAGTAAGCCCTCAAAGTTTAGCAAAATGCAAAAACTCGCGTTGGAAAATCCTTTCAATTTTCTAAATGTGAACTCGTAATTTTAAGCTTTATCAACTGGGTTGTATAGTCAAGGAGACGCCTTTTAAAATGCATTTTATTACAATTCTCCCAGGGAAAGGAATATACCCCCAAAACACCTACAAAGTTAGCAAATTCTTCAAAATGTATAAAACACGCATTGGAATAAAAACTTTATATTTCTTCATATATCCTTAA
>JARJDQ010025981.1:0-12222 GCA_030264215.1 Geostiba sp. GC000077
TGTAGGGTATATAAGTGGAAAACACTTTCAATTCAATTGATATGAAATGCACTGTTTTCAAAGCCACCATATTGATTGGAAAACATTGTTTTCGACTATGGGAGCAGATAAAGTTATTTTATTAACACCCTGTATTATTATTATGTTAGACTTTTAAAGATCTGTTTTTATATCAATGAGTTTATTGGACAATTGAGTGTATAAGAAAATGACCTCGGTTATAAATGCTTACCCATCAAGATTATGTCGAACCTTCTGATGATATTTGATGCCAGGCATGGAAGTGTAAATGATGCCGCAGAAGCATTGATACTGCTTGCCGCATTCGTGCCGCTGGTGATAACGCAGCGCGTACATGTTCGTGAAGCGCTTGCTGCAGAACTCGCAATGAAAGCGTTGCATCTTCAAATTTCGCTTGTTCTTTTTCATCAATTTGAACAAAGCATCTACAAAAACACAGTGTTAAAATCATTCGCATTCCGCAGCAGCCACCCTCGCCAACACTTAAGCACTACCAATAGCATATGTAACAGTATGTACAAGAAACGAAACACTGCACTCGGATTCATATTTGATGTGTATTTTATTCAAGGGCCACTTTTGTACGACTAATTGGTAATTTGGTTCAACTAAATTTCGCTATCGTTTGCATGGAGAAGTTATTGGTACAGGACGTTCATGCCAAAGTATTCATTACTTTTTTTCGGTCCATGCTTCGTCTTCCTGTGGCGATACAGATTCGGCCTGTGGCTGTACGACTTGCCACAGAGGTTGCACTGATAGGGCTTGATTTCATATTCTCCCACCTGTCCAGTACCTAAAATCGCAACAGTTTCTATTAACACCAAGCACTTCCGACTATATGAGCAGTTTCATAAGTTTGTTAATATCAGATTACAGGACAACATAGTACAAGCAATTTCCCCCTCCCCTCTCCCAACAGAGTATTCGTCTTTTTGCAAGTTTTCTACTCGACTACGATTTATTTTAATAGTACAGGTGTTTGAAGTGTTTAAACTTAATGTGCTTGTCGACGTGCCCCTTCTGATAGGCGCGATAATTGCATATTGGGCACTCGAAGCTTTTGTATTTATTGCATTCGTATTTGTAATGGCGGCTGAGGCTCGGCTGGTGAACGTACGACTTGCCGCACGCCTTGCAAATGTATTTGCGCGGCCGTGTGCCGTCCGCTTCCCCTCCATCCACATCTGAAACAGATTGTTTTATTGCTCATTAATTACATTTACAACCGGTGGATGCGCGCATATGCGTTTAATCAGTGCTACACATAAGACACCAAAACTTGCACACACTGCCTTGCTACGGAAAACGCTCAGATTCGTAATTGGAATATAATTATTATTCTTTTATTCGCTTCAAAAAAAGTTAAATTCTCACACACGCAATGCATCAAAACTTGCCTTACAGCTACACTTCATTATCCATAACTTAAAACATCTTCTCTAATATAAGTTTCAAACAATATATATATTCGCATAATACTATAATAAATAAATGAGCATTTCTATCATACGTGGCTAATAAGAAAATAAATAAAATTTCGGTTCTCGGAATCGAGAAATATTCTGTTTTACAACCATGAAAGAAACATTCAATTGTTATTCCTTCTAAGGTAATAGGTTTTGTGTTTGTTCAGATAGTGCCTGCTGATGTTATACAAGCGGCTTGTACTGTACGTACAAAATTCACACTGATACGTCTTGGCTCTGTGACCTTGACCTTGACATGGATTTTCATCCGGAGTGCGCGGTATTTCAATCATACCGTACGTGAGATGACCAAAGCTTGTCGGTTCTAGAACTAAACACAAACATTTCCTAAATTAAAATGACTGCCTCGTTGTGTTATTGCACTGATTGCACATGAAACATAAATCTGACATCCACAAAAAAGAAAAATTCCAATTCTCCCAAAAATAAAAAATAAAAATCATAGCATTGCAAAGTCTCCCTGCATAAATAGAAATATAGATGTGTATAATGCATAAATAAAGCTTAAATTCTAGTGACTAAAAATCTTTGCTTCTGACTTAGGCGGTAGAGGATAAAATGGCGCTAAATTTGGCATTGCGAACTGCGACTAGATTGAATCTTGGCCGGGGCGCTTGTGCAGCAGCTTGTGGCGCTTGAGGTGGTGGCGGTAAAAGAACACCGCCTCGCATTGGTCGCACATGAAGCCGGGCTTCTTGCCGCAGGCGAAGCGCGTGTGATTGTACAGCGACTTCCTGCTCTGGTACTGCTTGCCGCACATGCCGCACTCGAATTCGTTCTTCACGTACGTCCACTTCGGCTTCTTCGAGCGCAGCCGCGGAACGCTCCTCACTACAAACACAACATGGTTAATTTTATTTCGGCACATCCAAAACAGTTTTGGCTTACAATCGCTTTTCATTTTTGGCAAATGCATGCACTTACGGCAATCGGCAATTTTAGAGAAAAACACGACACATTACATCTAACTAAAAAAAAAAACAAGAAACAAAACAAAAACGAAATAAAACAACAATTGCTCAAAATGGTGACTGATGCTTTCAGTTTTCAATGCTTCATAATAATTACTATTTGGTGTTATTAGCGCTGGATATATTAATTAGGATTGCTTTATTTCATATATGTTTTAGGGGTGAATGAAAATTGAAGTTGTTTTTTATTGTTCTCTGCTTCTTGGTCCATTTGTTCCTTTTTAGGATTTGCTTCATTTTGGTCGTTCTAATCACCTAAAACAACATGTATTAGAATAATGTAATTCTTTGTTAAGTTTCACTCACTTGGTGTCAAGGTTCATGTTTTAACTTGAAACTGTTCCTACATAAAAAAAAGACAACTAATCAATCTCAATGATTACAATAAATAAGAGTTTATTGTCTGAAATCAATTAATAAATTCATAAATCAAATGTCAAATGTTCAGTTAGTTATACATGTTCATAAACTTACTCTTATTACTATAAATCTTTATTAGGTAGTAAATCTCCTCCGAAAGTATTTTCATAATCACACAACTAATTAGAAAAGACTTATCGTCAGAACAGTCTTTGACTAAGAACTCCCTATGACTGAACGTAAACGTAAACCAAAAAGTTCTTTAAATCTTTAAAATGAACATGGCGCTTACAAAAACTTATCGCATTAAGAAAATCCACAATTACACTTTACTATTGTATCGAATTTAAACGGTATCGATATGTTCCATAATGTATATGCATAGGTATATTGTTAATAAATAAATGAAATTTTGGCACATTGAGAAGATGATTAAAGCAGACACACGAGTACGTTGAATTGTTATGTAAATGTAAATGTAGTCCTAGTCCTACATTGTATGTATTCCCCTCCAAAACACCGCCCCCACGTCTATCGATAGTTTTCGACCTACTGCAAAATGATAAATGAGGATTGATGGTGCTATAGAACGAGATTAAAATGATGAAACGGCAGACGGAACGAATAAAACAGAGTGTTTGTTGCACTTGTTAAATGTCTAAATGATATGGCTTTACCCTACCGGTTATACACACCATATTGCAGATGTTTTGTGATTTTGCGACTTGCGTCGTATTCCTATTTGTAATCGAATATGCGATGGATCTTTTGCAAGTGGTCGCGCAGGACGTCGTTGCGCTTGCATCTTCGCGGACAGAGCGGGCACTGAAAAGACATTTGCGTGCTGCAGTCGTAGTTCAATGTTCTACAAATAGGTTTCCGTGCCAAGCTTGCGGCAGCTGCTGGCTGACTTTGCGCTTGATCTAAAACACACAATAAATCATTTGTTTTACACGGTTTTCAATACAGCGCCAGGCATTCGTCAACAGTAAGTGTAAAATTAAAAAAAATTAACATCCAGACTAAAATACTCACACTAGTAAGAAAATCGCATGACAAAAAGATAACAAACGGAGTATAAGTGATGTGTGGGAATACGGAAAACAATGAAATGCTTTTATTACTCATTTAGAGATTAGACATTACAAACACATTGCATTCACTTTGCGTCTTCTTCTTTGCTTGCTTCTATAGTAGTTTGCCGTGAACGGATCTCAGATGTCTCATTAGACTAGATTTAAGGTGCATCTTAGCATCGCAATATAGGCACACCTGAGATGGCTCCTTTTGGCACTCGTATTTCAAGTGTCTCGCCAAGGAATACTTGCTTTGGTAACTTCGCCCGCAAGTAATACACAGGAAGCGATTATCGTGAATATGGTGTTCTAAAATAAAGATTGCATTAGATCATATAACAGAAATCAATCATGGACAGAAAGAGAACTGTTAGTGACTGCTCGCCATCTCTACATATTCTAATGTTATTGGTGTAATGCTTTATTTGGAAATAAAAGTCACAAACTAGAAAATAGAAAATAGAAAAGAAAACATTAAGGAATTAACTCATGGGGTTTAGGGCCGTCTTACACGATACATTTTCTTGCATAATTTCACGTACAAATTCTTAGTAATATGGTAACCAACAATCGTTACCATGGTTTCAATTGTGCAAGAAAATGTATCGTGAAACAGAGTTGGGGCTGTCCGGCAAAGTTGATTTGACGTCCATGAATTCGCAGTAAATGCTGGGATGTTCTCTCTAGCATGCGTCAGTAACATGTCGGCTCGTTGAACTTGGGTATCACAGAAAGGACACTGGAAAATGGTCAACTTGCAGTACTCCACCCGAATGTGTCGATTCAAAGACTTTATGTGATGATAGCGCTTGTGACAGCGTTATCAGCGATGTAAGGTACCACATCTGGAACAAGAAAATCGCATTTAGACAAAATGGCCGCGCCCCTAGCACATATACTTACTTCAACACATTCAATGTAGATTAGCAATGAATATGCACAAGTAAATAACTCAGTCATCAAAATTCACACCAAATGTCAATGTAGTTTATTAATGCAACAGAATGTGACACAAAACTAGGACCTAGGACCTAGGTTATTTGAACATTCCTCGGACAATAGTAAATCGTATATAAATATTAAAAACGAAAATGATTTAGACTTTTAGAGAAATGAAGAACGTTTGGTGACCGAAAGGAAAAACGAACAAACAAAACACCATGACTGGTCGACGTCGCATTAGTGGGTAATAAAATTGTTGCCTAATACTTAAAAATCTACTAAAATTTGGTACGTCCTCCTCATGCAAATCTGCAGCCGCTCTTCATGTGCCTGACGAGATGCTTCTTTTCCTTGTACATTCTTCCACACATACAATTGAACTTTCGCTCCTCCAAATTTAAAAAGCGCAAGTCTACAAAGAGGGAACCAAAACACCGAGTTAATTAGTTGATGACTTTTGCGGAGTGACTTTTCACTTGCATTGTGATTGCGGCAGGTTGAGCGTAGATACTTACGGCAACTGTTTTGCTGGTGGCGGCTGAGGTGCGAGCTGCGATAGTAAGCCTTTTTGCAATGGCACACGTACTTTTTCTCCCTCGTCGGCATGCCGGGCAGGTAATCTATAAAAGACCAACATCGTTTTATTCATATTCATATTTGCACGCTCAATTACACAATCACAGCATTAATAATAAATAAATTAGAGGATCTGGTGACTAAAACTATAAACTGCATAATGTACACACACTAAAAGATGCAACTTAAAGTTAAGCTTTTCTTTGGTTTAACACATGTGACTTGAACACACAGACATTATAGAGGTGTGCGAGCCTCAGATGGATATGAATCGTGAGAAGACGGGAATGCCGGGATGCCGGCGTCGTATGTGCCGCACGAGATTCGTCTTCTGCTTGGACGTGTACGCGCAGAAGACGTCCGGACATTGGTGCATCGGAAGCTTGCCGCATTCGTGCTTAATGTGCCGATAGAGCGACGATGGGGCGCGATACTGCTTGCCGCAGTTCGCGCACACATTCCGTTTAAAGGCTAGAAAAAGCAAGAGAAAACCAGCTATTAATCGACGAGGGATTTAAAGCATTGTTTATTTTTATTAAGTCTGTGCTTTCACTTTTACTTTTTCACTAAATCGCCTTTCTATACATTCAGATACAATGTAAAGTAAGTCCAAACTAAATTTGGAACCAGTACACTTCTACTTAGTACTTAGTCTATAAGGAATAAATTGTTTTATATTGCAATGCAATGCACATGTGTTTGAGATCCAGTGATGTCTTCGTTCTTCGTTCAGATTCAAATGATATTGTGTTTGATCTTTAGATGTTCCTTGAGTATGTATTTTCGGCGGCAGCGGTAGCCGCACTGCGCGCAGGTGTTGACTTTGCCGCAATCCTGCCACCTGTGTATCCGCAGGGTGGTGAGATTTTTGTACTTGCGGCCGCAGTGCGGGCACGTCACTCGCTCATCGTCGCCTGCGAGAAAACCTAAAAGATGCGACTGTTAAAAGGATGCTCATCATCGCAACAGCTACGTTAAATGCGTTTTGTAAGGTCAAATGCTAAGTTGCTCTAAATACAACGACAAGTTTCGACTCCCGGAAAGTGATTGTGCACCTGTTGAGAAATTGCGTCGAGTAAAACACACAAAGGGCACTGGTAGAATAGTTCTTTAATTACATACAGCAAAAATGATTTAAACTTAAAGATGGGACTTGTAGCGCCATCTGTTGCACTTTTGCTTAAAGTAAAGAAAAACAATTTTTGTTTTTCTTATATTCCTAAAATGAACTTATGTTGAATATGTTAGTCCATGTGAATATGAATCTTACCTGAGAAAGAAAACAGAGACGTATTAACGCATTCTCAAGAAATCATTGTATCTTTGTATCTATTTTATTGTCACAATAAATAAAACTTGTTGAAATCACTAACAACGCACAATTATTAACTAAAGTGTATTCGATGAATAGACGCGTTGAGGTAAACGATACGCACCTATTAATCGAATCAACTCTATTGAGTCCTACAGGCTCAATGCAAATGAGCCATATGCGCCGACAGTGTGCTATTGCGCGAGAAATGCTTCCCGCAATAAGGGCACTCAAAGCGCTTCTTGTTCGAACACTCAAACTTTATGTGCCGCACCAGCGATCCCTTCGTTTTGTAGCGCTTCCAGCACGTAAAACAATGATACAATCCGTCCTCCTGCAGGCGGTAACGGTGACCTAAAACATTTCGCACAGTTTCACCGCATGTTCACCATGAAAGCCAGCCACGCTGAGAGCACAACACTTAAAACTACAAAGTCAACTCAAGTCAAATGCAATATGCAAGTTAGTTGTTTATAAAATCAAGAATCAAAGCTAAAATAGAACAAAATCACAAAATCGAGTCGATTGTTGGAATCATCGAATAATTTGACATTAGTGTGGTGAAGTCGTTTTATTCTTTATTGATTCAGCCATTTCATATGCACCAAGTTGATATGCTGTTTGATGCTCGCTTTACGCTTGGCGGAGTACGTGCAGCCCGGCTGCGTACACGAGAATTGCGGTGGCAATCCACACTCGAACGTCTTGTGATTGTAGAGCGATGCCTTGTGCTTGTACCGGCGCGAGCACGTGTCGCACCAATAATGTCTATCGTCACCTAAAATGTTCAACGCCATTAGACATTTTATTCGCGTGTGCTATCAACAAGACCAAAAAAAAAAACACCAAACATATTTACACACATGGATGGCGATTACTACAAATAAGTTGTTTGCCGTTGTTGGTAAATCTTACTTTAAGTTTATTACACACTCAACTTAATTTTTACACACGCAATAAAGTTCTACCCCAAAAGAGTCGCGTTTCAAATGCAGTTCATTATGTTGTGTTTTGTTTCCAGATGGAGTTTCAAATTGATCTTCTGGTACGCTTTGTATGTGCATAGCTGGCACTTGAACTGCGGCTCCTTGCCACAATCGTAATTAACGTGGCGCTGTAGCGCTGTCCTGGACGAGTATCTTCGGCCGCAGGTGCATTGAAAGTGTGGCATGCGCCCGCACGCACTCGCAGTGTGATAAGTCAGCGCCAGCTGCGAGGTGTAACACTTGCGGCAGCTTTGACACTTAAACGGTTTTATTTTGAACGACTGGCCTAAAAAAGAATCAGCAATTAGACTTCCACACCATCGCCATCCAAGCGCTACTACAAAACTCGCCTACTTCTTGTTGCTCCGCATGCAAAACAAATCTTGTACATTTTTTTTTCATCAATTTTATTGCAAGAATAGCGATATAATGAAAATATGATATAAATGGTATAAAGCATAAGTATTTATGGTAAACTGTAGTGTAAGGCACTTGAGAATGCAAAGATGTATTTTTTAAAAGTGGAATAGTATCAAAAAATTACCATACGCTACAAACTAAAACTTAAATCAACTTGATCCTGTCATGTCTTTCGTCTTTCATTTGATCATTAGCGGGGGGAAGGAGAACTTAAATATATCATTCAATAGTTACACTTTTGACGATTTGTTCATAGCTTCATGTATAGGTATAGCCTGTGTATAGATATAGTGACATTCAAAATATCAATAAAAAATAAAAATTAGAGAGAATGTGGAAGAAATGCGCCCAAAACCGAATCGTTACGTTATCATTCACATATGTCGCGAGTAACCAGTGTACCGTGGGGGTAATAAATATTACAGTAATATCATAGTTATGCCTTCATGGCGGGTTTGTTATCAATGTTGAAGTCCATGATGGTGTTCACCAGATTGGGATCCAGCTCGTTATCGCTGTGCATGCGCTCCATGTGTCGCATCATGTGCATCTTTTGCTTCGCCTTATACGGACAATAGAGACATTCAAATTGCGGCTCAATGCCGCACTCCCACTTCAAGTGGTTCCTGAGGGAGCTCTTCAGCTTGTAAATGCGGCCACAGTCGGGGCAAGCGTGCGACTCTTCTCCGGCCTGCGGCGCAGTGGTCATTATCGTTGGCGGCAGCTTTTTAACGCTGGGCGATTTCTTCAGCGCCGGCGGCTGTGGTGGAGGCGCCGCCACAAGCACCTGACGCGTGGATTGCGCGTACCACGGATGGGCTAACTTTACCTTTGTCATCTCTTCTAAAACAGACGATAAAATGTTGGCGATATTAAAACAAAAAACAAAAGAAAAACTTAAAAACGAAACAAAAGTTGTGCTTGAAACAAACATAACAAATGGTAACTGTTCTTCGGTGATGGAAAAATCATGAAAAAAAAGGAAAAGAATTGCATGCGAAAAGTTAATTAACCCTCTACAGCGCATGCAAGGAAAGGAAATAAGTCGAAATCATAATCAATTTTTAATTACAACTCAAAAGTTTTCCTTGTGTGTACCTAAAACATAATCATTTTAGTTATCAAAACATCTTACATTTATAATAAGCGATTGAGAAGGGATGAGAACGTTTCGGAATATTTATTTTCTTGTATTAATATACAACCCTTCGACCAAAAAAATAAAAATATATAAAAATAATAATATACCCCCGGTGTCGTATTCGTCTCGTACATTTATAAAATGTTAAATGAATAAATCAATAAATAAAACTCAACCGTGTTAATCCATAAGGTATAAGAACAAACAAAAGTAGAATACTTTGAACTGGATAAAGTACGAACATATTTCTTACAACTTCTAAACGCATATTTCGAATCATCAAACAAGTAACAAACGAGTAACTCAAAAACGAATGATAACAATGTTTTATATACTTTCGATTTAAGTGCAGTCGTGCTTGCTCAGTGAAGGACTAAAAGAAAAGACATCAAAACATGAAAACGAAAAACATTAACGGAATGTTCATCCACTGAGCTGGATCACAACTGTTTAAAATAAAAACAATTAAATAAATAACCTCTTAGTTTGTTTCTTTCGTACAAAAAAAGATAACTTAATAATATTTGGTTCCAATAATGCAAATTAAAGTGCTGCAAATTGCAAAACGTTAGACGTTATATTGCACTCGCTAATGTGCAACGACAATTATGTTACAAATAAACTATATGTGTACAGTGTACATAAATAAACGATAAACTCTCTTGTAAATATTCCAACTCTCCATTATCAACATCTTTGTTTTTGCACATTTTATATGCGGAAATATCTAATACGTGTTAAACTAAGAAAATAGATTTAATTGTACTCTGCGTTTTGGTTTAATGTGTTAACTAGCATAACTAAGTATTCCATCGGAAAATACTGTTGTGTCCGCCGGGACGAATTCGCTTACAGCTGCCGCCGCTGAGACCTTCTTAGACGGTATTGTTGTTATTATTTACATTGTGGTGATGCTTTCGTATATGCACGCCGAGATTGCCCTTCTGCTTGGCCTTGTACGCGCAGAAGGGGCACTGAAACGCCGGCTCCTTGCCGCCGCACTCGACCAGCTCATGGCGGCGCATCGTCGACTTCCACCGGTAGCGCTTGCCGCAGTGGCGGCACGCGAACTGCGACTCGCTGCTATACCCCGGCTTTATCTGCTCGCCAATGGCGAACTTAAACTTGCGCAGCGAGTTGCCCTTTTTGAGCGTATCGCTCCAGCTGCCGCCCGAGCTGTTCGAATTGTTGTCGAGCTGCGCGTACAAATAGTCTTTCGGGTCCGGCGCAATGATTTCGTCCAGCTCGAGAAACTCTGAAATTTTATTCATACGGTCAATTATTATCACAAGTTCCCCAATCTCCCCGGACCATATCTTATTGCTAGTGGAGGGTGGGGGCGGGCGCAGTGATGAGATAGTAGTGTGTGTGGGGGGTGGTTTGTGGCTCTTTTATAAAATAACATGGATGATGTTTGCATAGTAAAATTAAAAATAATTAAAAGAATTGTGAAACATTTCGGTATTATTTGAATGTGAGTTAATGAAAAATAAACCAAATACCCAAAATAAAAACAAAATTGAGCGTAATAAAAGCTTCAGTTTTATATACATAAAAGTGTGGTAAATAAATGTTGAAATAAGCGAAACAAAATAAACAAAAAAAAAGTTAAAATGCTTAGTCATTTTATAAATCAAAAATAATATAAATTTTAATATTTTGTTCTCTCCCCTTGTGGAGTTCCTCAATGAATGATTCTGAAAGAACACAAATTATTACCTGCCCATAAAATATTCTACATTAAAATACCTTCATTCGATGTTTAATATCCTGAAAAAAAGCACAGGAAGAATAACACTATTTTTTTGTTAGAATAAATAAATATTTTAAACTCCAATAATCATAAATAACATTAAATATTCTTTTCGTGGCTTATAATAAATTTCTCTTCGAATGATTGATATAGGCAGCAAACTCATGCTTGTGCTCTTTGTGCTTCGCAAGGAGATGCATGGAAAAGTGAATTTTCTGCCTCCCCTTGTACGGACAGTAGGCGCAGCAGAATTGCGGCTCTTTTCCGCACTCCCATCGCATGTGATTGTACAAGGAGGACTTGCGCTTGTAGCCGCGTTGGCAAGCCTTGCACGTGAAGAATTCTAAAATGTGAGAGGTTTCAATGATTAGGTATTAAAACAATGTATCTAGCGATCCAGCCATACGCAAACACAATGCACCTCAAAGCCCAAACCAGAAGTATTTATTTACATCAAGGCATCAAGGCATAAAAATTAGGATGCTATTTATTTAAAACGTCGATTTGTTATAATGTGTGTGTACCGACGATGCTCGGCAAAAGGACAATAAGGACACACATGAGATTTTAGCACGCCGCACACTTTCATATGCCTCACTTGGTTGCATTTAATACTGAATGTTTGGAAACACCTGTGGCCGAAAAAAACCTAAAAAATGCATCAGTACATATTGCACAACTTAAATGAATTCTACAACAAATTCCAACAATACAGGATGTTAATAAAAAAACTTTACAGAAGTTGGTGGGTGATAGGGGACATCAAAACAAAAAGAAAAGTTTAGTACACGAAGATCCAATACTTTAATGGTTCTCGTGATATACCCCTTTGAAATGTTTATTTACTCCTAGGATAAGGTTATTATAATATTTTTTACTGTAACTAACCAATTATTGCCTTAAAAAGTTATTTCACAAGGTTTTCAAATTATCGTCTATCCTCTTGTATGCACAGTTGAAGTCGTTGGCGAACGGATTCACGGACTCGATTGAATGCAGTTCCATTTCTAATTTGTTCGAAACTTGTCACCAAAAGGGTATTGTATCTTCGGCAAATGTCAGTTTATTCCTCTCAATTTAACAACATGCATTGTCAGAGCACACTATTCTATGCATATTTATTCGTCAAACAACCAGATAACGCAATATCGCATACAAAATTTAAGCTGTAAAA
>JARJDQ010025986.1:0-11421 GCA_030264215.1 Geostiba sp. GC000077
AAAAACACATTTTAATAAATTATGAAAACCAATTATTTATTTGTTTTTAGAGAATAGAGCTTATTGAAACAAAACCTGATAAAAACGAGTATTTTATAACCACTGCTAAAAATATAACGGCTGTTAACCGCACGAATGGCATTGTTGTGGAATTACAACCATGAAATCGCTCGATACTCAAAACTATGTTAATGAATAATGAAATGGCTTTACTTACTTATTGTTTTATTGATTAGAATAAATGAATATTTTGTAATTTAGTTGAAATTGACAAAAGCTGCTAAAATCTTTAATATTTCCAAAAATTACATTTTTATTTTTCAACTCAGAAAAGCGTGAACAATATTTTGTCTTGAGTTACGATTGGATCAACCGATCGACATAAAATAAGAAATCGTTATTGTGTATTTTCATATTTCACAGAGAGAGAAAATGAAGTGAGGAGAATACAGTGAGTTTAAATGTTTAATAATGACTGAGGAAGTGACAATGATGTCGATTCAAATACCAATTATACACTAAGATTTATCACTCCTTGTAATAGAAGCAAAAGTGCCGAAGCGTTCGGCAATAATCGTAACAGGTTAATTAGCTACTTAAGTCTAGTCAAGTGCATATCTACCTACATGACGTTTTCAAGCGCAAAGATGCGCACGCGACGCTTAAATATAGCTGTGTATTAAACAATCAACTGGTAAACTGGTAGTGCATGCCTCCATACGAGAGATGCCCACAACATAAGTGCCCCGCGCACGTACACAAGCGACTTGAAAATGACCGACTGTCAAAGCGTCCGCGTACGCCGAACCGACTATTTTTAGAATAACCCTGACCCTGAAAAACGCACCGTCGTAAGATACGCCTGCTAACATAACCAAATACCATAAAATTATTCCATAAACATATGCTAAATAAAGGTGGTACCTGTGGGTATGTACCCTACCTTCGTCTATTTGCTCGGCCATCTTGAAAGGACATTAAGCAGACATCCCATATGAGGCAAACATGTAGAGGCAGGGTTCTTCCAACGCGAACATTGGAAGATTGGAACATTGGAACATTACCTTCGCTTAGTTGCACAATTTAACTTTGATGGCTTTCGATTTTGCTCCCGTTTGCCTAGAGTTCAATTAGCTGGATAATAATTGCGCACCACCAAACATTCTTGTGGCTTCAGTTTAATTTTATGAATGTGTTAATGAATGCTTACAAATAAATAACAAAAGTTCATATATTACATAATTGTTTTTCAAGGACATAAATGTTAATAAAAAATGACAAAATGTCACATGATAATTTAGGCCGGACGGGTGAATCATAAAAATGTCACAATAAATCATTTTAAAAGAAACATGCCGAATTGCCGAGATGAAGTTTCGGCTCAGAGAGGATTATCGAACCTGAATCGCCAAAACTTCATGTCTGCAATTCGGCATGTTTCTTTTAAAATGATTTATTGTAACATTTTTATGATTCACGTGCTTTCTGGCCCGTCCGGCCTTATTCTAGAGTGATTCTCCGATTAAGAACATATTTTGCGGTTCCTTTGTTAAGCGACTATGTTTTGATTTCACTTCTACATTATACAACATTGTATGAAAAAAATGCATGTGTCAACACGACATAACGGTATTAATTGAATGAGCTTTTAATGCCACTTTTATATTGTTTTAACTGTTTTAAGTTTTAAATGAGTTCCTCCTTGGCCTGTTTCAAGACAATTTTCTAATTTCTAGAATAACACTGAAGAACCTCCTTAATCAGTTGAGTGTACCCTGTATAAGTAAATATTGTTTTCGCGCCTTGAGTCATGTACAAATGGGTTTAGTGTTGTCTGCGAAGTGATAAATACAAAAAATGTCACGTGATCACACATCATCGTTTATAAGACGAGAGATAAAAATGAGTATGGACGCTGAATGAAATCAGTGCCTTTGGCAAACGGCCTTCGCACATTGCGTTTTGAAAACGTTTTCAATGTTCCACGCCGCAAGGCGCTGCGAGATGGCAAGAACGACTTATTTATAGCGCGAACATGTTTCAATGTTTATTTTATACTCGTGTAGTATTTATGTGGATGTACCTAAAACACATGAGTTACTAACAATACACAGAGTATAACTTGGTGAAAAATGCAACAATACACGTTTTCTTCAATTTATCTTGAGTGGATGCCACCTCGGCATATGAACAAACAATCGTTAAGGAATTTCCCTTACGTTGAAATGCATTGCAGCGTGATACCGCAAACAATTTCTCTCTAATGAAATAAGGTGCAGAGTGACTGAGGAATAGTATCTTGTTACTAAAGGATGGATAAAGGAGTGCCGACTAGGGTTTCACGAGAATCTCGAAATTCAAGATTTTTCAAAAATTTTCTGTCGAGTTCAAGACAATCTTGGAGACATTTTTTCAAGATTCAAAATCAGTTATGTCCAGTACTTGCAAGATCAAGATCAAAATATTGAGATCTTGATATCTTGAAATTTAAACGTTTTCACTGATACTGTTGATACAGATACGGTTGAAACATTCAGACCATTTCTTACGCTTCAAACAAGCTTCAAACGTACCGGGTGGTTTTTAATAACAAACGTTACATAATAGGCAAACGACCGTACGTCTTACTTCGCACTGTCTCCATTGAATCACCTGCCGATGCTCGGAACTTATTCGAGGTTACGACATACGGTCGCGTGTTTACCTATTACGTAACGTATGCTATTAAAAAATCACCCGGTATTTGGGATTTTGGAGGTTCGGCCGGATGCGATTGCAAATTCTGACCGATATTCATAGATAGCGCAACATTTTCAAGATCAAGATATTTTCAAGATTGTTTACTTCAAGACAAGATTGAAAGACCAAGAATATACCAAGCAAAAATAAAATATATTTCTTGATTATTTCCAAGACAAGATCAAGAATTAGACTCAAGATCAAGATTCTTGGCTTGGTGAAACCCTAGCTGCCGGCTATACTCCAACGGCAACGCTCGCGTTGTTCCTCAATAACAAGTGGTTTTCTTGCAATTGCAGGTGATCAAAGAAGGACCCTAAGAGCGCGGGCCGGTCATGCGCCTTGGTCCGGCCCTACTGGTCGCGCTCCTACAAGTCGTCATCATCGCACGTGCCATACCACATGACGAGGTCGACGATGACGCGCAGACGACGGCCGCCGTCAACGACGAGCGAGCGCCACGGCCGCATCCGCCCGGCGCCTCCGCAGCGACGTGGCCGCATAAAGATGAACGCCTCAATAAGCTCGACGGCCCGCACACGGCCTACCAGATTCTGCACTCGCCCGACACATTCGCCTCCATCCAGCGTGCGCACAAGAATATCACCTCCGAGAACTACAAAACCGAGCCGCTGTACAAGAAAACCAAGGTCACCATTGGCTACCTCACGGCGGCAAAGGGTGGTCTTAAGGAGCGCCAGGGATTGGCCATATCGGGCGCGCTCACCTACGCCATCGAAGAGGTAGGACATCTGCCACCATCGTAGTGGCCAGCATTTGTGAGAAGTATTCTTGATGTTACGTTTTGAGGATTTTGTCTATAGATCAATAACAGCACCAGCCTCCTGCCGAATGTGACTTTGGTGGTGCGATGGAACGACACGAAGGGCGACACAGTGACCGCGACGCGCGCGATGACTGACATGATATGCGACGGCGTCTCAGCATTCTTTGGTCCTGAGGGTACCTGCCACGTCGAAGCAATCGTGGCGCAATCGAGAAACATACCGATGATTAGTTATGTACGTCTTTCGCCATTGATCCATTTTAGTCAACTCGCTATCATGTATTTTTCTATTCAGAAATGCTCTGACTACAAGGCATCCCACGTGCCAACCTTTGCCAGAACCGAACCGCCAGATACCCAAGTAACGAAGTCTGTGATATCGCTATTAAAATACTATGACTGGAAGAAATTTTCTATAATCTACGAGGAGGAGTGGCAAACGGTCGCCTCTTCATTGGTGAAAGAGGCTAAGGTGCGCAACATGACCATTAACGACCTGCGATCTCCGATGGACAAGTACAAATGCTGCGAACTCAATCTGCCCTGCTGTCTCAGCGGCTATTGGTTCCAATTTATCCAGGAAACCAAGAACAAGACGCGAAGTATGCGCTAAATTTAATCGTGTTTTCCGAACGGTATTTCAAATATTAGATATTTGACATTGTTTACAGTTTACGTCTTTTTGGGCTCAACAATGTCCCTTATTGAACTGATGACCACAATGCATACGGCACAGCTCTTTGAAAAGGGCGAGTACATGGTGATATACGTCGACAAGAATACCTATTCCGACAAGGAGGCGCACCGATATTTATGGAGTACGTACACTTTCCCAAGCAGCTCTCGCAAAATTTCAAAATTTTCAAAAGCCATCTCCTTTCAGAACCCGAGGTTCTCTCCAAATACAATTCCTGTCACGATCATCAGCATAACTTCGAGAAACGTGGCAAGAGCTTGTTTGTGATTGTGCCCACCGCACCCACCGATAATTACGAAAATTTCACGGAAAAGGTGCGCCAGTATAATACAAGAGAGCCATTCAATTTCCCATTACCAAAAATCTTTCAAACCTACAACATTCAAAAAGTAAGTGCAGTTTTCCTTCTTGTAGCAATCGAAGCAAAATGTTTTAATGCGTTTATGTGTTAAATAGTTTGTGTCCATATACGCATCCTATTTGTACGATTCGGTGCGATTGTATGCGAGGGCATTGCATTTGCTGCTTTCGCGGGAACCTAATATAACAGACGAAGTCATCGAAAATGTGGCGAACAACGGAACCAAAATCGTAGAAACTATAATTGAATTAGGGTCATACAAAAGTGAGTATATTTGCTCTGCTGTTCAAATGCGGTGGCTACATTATTCGGATTCCAGGTATAACGGGAGCAACGATGAAATTAGATAGGAACGGCGATTCGGAGGGAAACTTTTCCGTGCTGGCTTTTACACGTTTAACAAATCCACACGATTACGCTGTCAATAACAATTTCACGTGTTTGTATCAGATGCGGCCAGTCGGCCAATTTCAACAGGGCGAATTTCCAGTGAGTGAGTTTTTACTTAAGGAGTAGTTTTTTTTTCTCGTAATTTCCGATGTTTCTAATACGCACATGCCGATGAAAGCTGTAAAATTGATTTCATTGCGCTTATAGGACTACCAAATTTATCCAAATGTGAAAATCGAATGGCCTCAAGATTCGCGACCTAACGACGAGCCCAGTTGCGGTTTCAACAATGAGATGTGCCAAAAGAGCGATTCTCATATGAACAGCATCATTGTGGCGGGCACACTTGCTATCGTTCTCTTCTGTGCATGCGTTATCACTCTGAGCATCTATCGAAAGTGGAAAATTGAACAGGAGATCGAAGGCTTACTGTGGAAGATCGACAAGGGCGATTTAACAAGCTACTTCGAACGAGACATGGTCACGTCACCTAGCAAAGTAAGCCATGTTTGTTGCGACTGATCGCACTGCTAAAATATATGCAATTCTTTTGTGCGTTGTACTTATAGATGAGTCTCTATAGTGTCAGCGCTACGTCGTTTGAATCGCGTGGAGGTGCCCAGGTGTTTGCGCGCACCGTTCACTTCAAGGGCCTCGTCGTTCGCATCAAAGAGCTGACGTTCACAAGGAAGAAGGACATTTCGCGCGACGTAATGAAGGAGATGCGTTTGCTTCGCGAACTGCGGCATGATAATATCAATTCGTTTATTGGAGCATGTGTTGAACCAATGTCGATTCTACTAGTCACTGATTATTGTGCCAAAGGAAGCTTATACGTGAGTTAAACAAACCTTTCATTTGAAAATAGTAATCGTTTCATTGTTAGGATATTATCGAGAACGAGGACATAAAATTGGATAAAATGTTCGTCGCATCTTTAGTTCACGATCTCATTAAGGTAAGCAAAGCTATTACCAATTTCTTCAGATAAACTTAAAATTGTGTTCAATAGGGCATGATGTACATCCATAATTCCATGTTGCAATATCATGGGAATCTTAAGTCTTCCAATTGCGTGGTGACGAGCAGATGGGTGCTGCAAGTGACTGATTTCGGTCTCGCTGAGATGCGTCACTGGGCCGAAAATGAAAATGTTGGCGAACACCAGTATTACAGAAGTCAGTACATGACTTACAGCTAACTTCCAAATACTATAAATTCCATTTTAGGTTTGTTATGGAAAGCACCAGAATTTCTTAGGAATCCGCACGCTTACATTAAAGGCACCCAAAAAGGCGACATTTACGCATTCGCAATTATTCTTTACGAAATTATAGGTAGAAGGGGGCCATTTGGCTCAACAAATTTCGAACCAAGAGGCAAATAACAAATTTAAGCGGGAAAGCGTTGAAATGTTTACGATTTATTTACATTTCAGAAATAATTGAAAAAGTCAAGGAGATTCCAGTAGAAGGCCAAGAGCCATTTCGTCCGGCTTTGAATATGCTATTAAACACCATGGATATAGTGAATCCTTCCGAGGGCTATGTGCTGCAAGTTATGAAGGATTGCTGGTCGGAACGACCGGAAGATAGACCCGACTTCTGCCTCGTACGGTCAAGACTTAAGAAAATGAAGGACGGAAAGTAAGGTTTGCCGGATTCAATAATAAGGTCTATAAAATATATATAAATCATAGGAATCGAAATATCATGGACCAGATGATGGATATGATGGAAAAATACGCCGACCACTTGGAGGAACTAGTCACTGAGCGCACACAGTTGCTGCACGAAGAAAAATTAAAAACTGAGGATTTGTTACATCGAATGCTACCGAAGTATGTATTTTTAATAAACCGCTGTAACCTGAATAAGCAGCTCGAAATTATGCGTTTTAGACCTGTTGCTGAACGTCTGACAATGGGCTACGGCGTTGAACCGGAATGGTTTGATTTAGTTACAATTTATTTCAGTGATATCGTCGGCTTTACGGCGATGTCTGCGGAAAGTACTCCTTTGCAAGTACGTATCGTTCGAATAAAGCTGAAGCTTAGATTTATGAACTGTCGGAACCGCTGACCGAGAAGAAATTGTTTCTGATTTTAGGTAGTTAATTTCTTAAATGATCTCTATACAGTATTTGACCGCATCATTAAAGGCTACGACGTTTATAAAGTTGAGACGATCGGTGATGCATATATGGTAGTAAGTGGAAAATTCATTTTAAACTACGTCAACTAAACTACGCTATCGGTTTGCATGGGTTGTAAAAGTAATGCTTTATTTTACGTGAAGGTTTCTGGTCTACCGCTTCGCAACGGCGACCGCCATGTGGGAGAAATTGCATCCATGTCCTTAGACCTTTTATCGGCCGTAAAAAATCATTGTATATCGCACAGACCCAACGAAACTCTTAAATTACGTATTGGTATTCACACAGGTAAGTAGGTCACCATTGCGTGCAAACATAGTGTGTGTTGTTTAATGTGTACAGCCATTATGTTTATTATTTAAGGTCCTGTTGTTGCGGGAGTTGTGGGATTAACAATGCCCCGTTATTGTCTCTTTGGGGACACTGTTAACACGGCCTCCCGCATGGAAAGTAATGGAGAACCACTGAAAATACACATTAGTCCGCAGTGCAGGGACGCGTTGGAAAAGCTGGGCGGGTATATCGTTGAGGAGCGCGGGTTAGTGGAAATGAAAGGCAAGGGTGCAGTGAGAACTTACTGGCTGCAAAGCGCAACCGAGAATGCCGTTCAGCGTCGTGAGGTGGACCTTGGCGAACTACCGCCGCTTTTCTGCCGACCTCGGAAAAGTCCCAAGTTGAATACTGACAGCCGCCAAGCGTCTTTCTGCGGCAACATTGGTGGATTCGGTGGGCTGAACAGCCGTCGCCATTCCAGCGTACCAAGAGGTAAGGGCATTAACTTCAAAGTTCTCACTTCTCGTATTAAATATTAAACTGGTTTTCCTTTAGAAATATTTGACATACATGTTATTATGTGCTAATTTGTAGCGGGTATATTTATTATTGGTGACGTTTTTCTTTCTTTGTTCTTGGGGAATATTAATTGCAGATACATATTGCTGTGATAAAGGAGAGAATTGTTTACAAGGTGTGTCAAACTTGAGTTACTCCTGCAGAGCTTTGCAGTCAGTGCATGAATGCGCCACGCTTTCACCCTCTCCCACCCCGCAACCGTATGGCGGCGGCTAGACGCGCGAATTTATCACAAGATTTTCTCTAGGTGCCAGTATCGAGGTGGACAGCTCGTCGACGTTGCACAACGCCAGCCCGGTGCCGATGCGCATTCCGTATCGCAATCGGCACGTACTGCAGGTGCCCGATGGCGGCTCGAAAGTGACGCTCAACTCGACGTTCGGTAGTCAAGTGATCGAACCGGGCGATGTGAGCAAGGACGGTCTACGCACGCGCCGCGCGCTCTCCAGCATCGCGTCTAGCTCAGACGATCCGGCGCACAAGAGCCAATCGGGACTAAGCAAAGTGCGCGAGTGCAAATCCCTGGACCCGCTACCGTTCATCAAACCGAAGACGAAGAAGTTCATCCCGACGCTGAAAGGCAGTGTGCCGGCGTTGGCCGATTTTGATTGCAGCGACGAGGGTATTAAGTTCATCGCACTGCCGGAGGATAAACTTCTGAACAACAACTTCCCCAACGGCAATGCCATATTGAGTCACGAGGACAGCTTTTACGAGGATGCCATTTTGCCGCTGCTCAAAGAAAAGCAACAAGTGACGATACAGCGGCGCCGTAGCGGCAGCTTCGATGAGTGCGACGACGACAGCGGTTCGAAGAAGTGGCGATCGATGGAGTGCGTGTCGGCCACGTGCCCGCAGAACAACAACTCCGAACTAAAAAAGCCCCTCGGAACGAAACCCATGCGATGGCTGAACAATTTTTTCAATGGCAACGGGGTGCGATCCAGTAATTCCTCTCTGCGAAAAGGTGTCCCGCCTGTTATGGAGTATAACAGTTTGCAAGCGGAGAACGAGAGCATAGTGTGATGTGCGGTATACAATTGGTTGAGTTTTTTTTCTCAATTGTGCAATGTTCATTCTAGACAGTACAAATAAACAATAATTTGCGATGGCAACATGCATTTACATTTTGCACGAGGATAAAGCATTTGCAAAGTGAGCAATTGTACAACTGAAGTAACTTCATTATGTTTTGATTTGCTACTTGTTAAATGAAAAATTGGCCATAAAAATAGCACGGACAAGCATTTGCGAACCAAGGACACCGAATGATAATATATAACATGATGAAATTTTTAATTACTGTTGCATTATTGGATAGAACTTAATATATAATTAATTTTCGTTGTTCGTTGTTGTTGGTTGTTGTTAAGAATAGAACAATCCTAAATAATTATTCAATGTGCTTAACGTTTTAACTAATTACCATCCATTTTAAATCAAAGAATATAGATGTGAATTTAACACAAAATCAAGATAAGAGACCGTATGGTCTATTTTTACAAGTTATTGTACGAGTCGGACAAAACATAAATATATCGATTTGCTAACATGTGTAATCCTATTATAACCATCCAAATGTTTCAATAGCTATCCAAAGTAATCACAGAAATCGATATCTCGGCAAACACAATATGCACAACTGCTCTCTAAAAAATGCTCACCATTTTGAGAGTCATTGATAGGTCAGACTTGTACAATAATAACGAGTTAACAAACAACCTTCTTCCAACTAACTTGATTAATATAATTAAACAAGAAGCTATTATACTTGTACTGAACTGATGTAATCACAATTGCACTGGTAACGGAGACTTTTTAATTTATCTGCCACTCCAATTTTATTCTGTCTTTAATTATATAAAACATTTTATTATATTTTACTTTTGATACCTGAACAGACCATCTACATTTTGTCCCAAATTTTGTTAATTACTGTTACATACGTTACCGTTATTCTTTTAAACTCTTATACTAATTTTACTAATAATAACATTCTATCAATCAACAGATATAGTTTTATAATGTGTATATTGTAAGGTATTAACAAATTCAATGTGATTTAATTTACTCGAATGGTTGAAAGGAGAGATATACTGGCATATTATAGGAAGATTTCTAAAAAACTATTAGACCGTAAATTACGTCATAGAAGTAGCACACTTTGGCAAATAGATGATCCTCCACTTTGATAATGGCGTTTCAACTCAGTAGGTACCTAGGCACCACACTACAGTAATTAAGTTTAAACGTAAAGTCTATGAAGTTAAGAGAAGGGCAAGTTGCTTGTTTTTTTTCTGTATGGCTGTGACTTGTTCATTTGTACATAGATGAAAATTGTCCTCTTCTTTTGATAACAATTATTTTATTGAATTAGTTGATATATGTATTATGGGTCACGCCTTTAATCAGCTGGAAAAAATGAGTGCAACGCAATGAAAGTGAATTTAAAAAAGAGACTAGGTGATGAAGAAAAATCATGCATATCTGAACTTATGTACTAGGTATAGGAAAAAAATATTCAAATCATAATATCTGTGCCATTAACTTATTATCAATAGATTATAAAAATTTATATGTTTAGCTAGTATAGGTACATAGAGGTAGTGAACACCATGTTTGAACAGGTGGTATATAATGATTAATTACTGTTTGTATATGTAACTATTAACTGTGTAAGTGATGAATTACGAAGACAAAATGGTGTAGAAAGATACATGATATTTGTGAAAAAATTAGTGTCATCTTTGAATATTGTTGAAATAAATACGCATATTTATTTATTAACTCCTGCATAGGTAAATTATGTTTCCTTCAAAATATAATGGAATAATCCTAGACTTATTTCCGAGAATATCAGACATGGGTTTGCGAACTCGCAATGAGAACGATGAGAACAAGCAATACGAGTTTAGAATTATTTGATAATTTGATCCTATATACTATTTTCCGAACGAGTACTCCTTTTTCAGTATCCTAGCAAATTCTGTTATGCAAGAAGACGCTCTTTAAGATGCACCCCGAAACACATTCAGGGCTCTGGAAGTGACGACCGTACGTCGTAAGTAACCTCGGATCAGTTGCGAGCATCGCCAGTTTAGCTAATGCCAGACAGCGCGAGGTATTTATTCACGTATTACATAATTATTATTTTTATGGTGCACTCTGTATCTGTACCGAGTTGCGTTGAGATTGTGACTTTCGTCGTACTGCGCATGACGGGTTCAACTTCCCGCAGCCACAGAGTAATACCAACAGATGGATCTTGGGAGTCACATGGTTAAATACAAATTTGAGATTTCAAAAATGTACGCCGTATGGGATTTCTATATTGCTATATGGGAAACGTCCTATGGAATGGATAAATGTGCTATGAAATGGATAAATGTGCTATGGATTGGATAAATGTGCTATGGATAAATGTGTTATGGATAAGTGTGC
>JARJDQ010026003.1:0-11597 GCA_030264215.1 Geostiba sp. GC000077
ATATTTCAATTTTACTTACTTTTAAACCCTTAAAATATGTAAAAGCGTGTAAAAGTTTTAAATAAATGTATTGAAATTAAGGTTTTGACTCTTAATTCAGGCGAGTTGATGCCATTTTGTTATTTCTTTGCTGTTCACTCACTTGCAATGCACGTAAACATGCAAATAATTATTGCTATACCTGTATCATATGCACTAAACACTGTTGTGGCCAAAACAATCACGAGTTTTTAACAATTCAAAAGATAATAGTTAAATAAATGCGTAATGAAAGACTTTTTGTTCGTAGAATGTTCTAGAGATCCAAAATTTAAGGTATGCAACCAAATATACGTAATGAAATCAATACAGAGTCCTCCAAATAGTCACATTCTTAATAATAACACCTGAAATGTACAAAAAGAACGATTTTGCATCGGGTTTCAATGCGGTGTGTGATAATAAAGCAGAAACAGTGACTTTGTATAACCATTCAATTAATCTCGCAAGAGATCTACCTCAGAATGTGCTTGTACACAGTTAAGTTCACCCTGTTTTTGTGTTTTCAGTGTTTCCAAGTTATTAAAGCCTAAGTAGGAGCTAGGTAAGACACATCTTGATAAAAATACATACATATCGAACAGTCGTAATATCAATACCAGTTCATCACACTTACTAATCAACCAGACATGCAATAAATGATCATTGCAGATGATAAAACTAAATAACATGAAGATGTAGTAAACGGTAAATTGCTGTAAATGTTACGATTAGATTAGGAACAAATACAATTTTGGTTATAATGGTTCTGATGAGGTATTCTGTTCTTGTCCTGCATGTCGGCAACCTTGCAGTCTGGAGATAGTGTCATTATCACACAAAGTGAAATATTCTATAAAGTATAAATAAATGTTTCCTCTACGAATCAAATCCTTTCGCTTTCCTCTTGATGCGCGCATACGGCCCAACCTCCGGATCCATAATAAAATCGTATAGCACCGCTGACCATGAGTCATGATGCGGCAGATCATCGTAAAACTCTCCTGCGATGCGTTTTACCTCCGGCAGGCGACTACCGGGCACCGCCGGAAAGTCATGATGCTCATTATGGTAGCCCACATTGAAGGTTATGTAATTGAGGGGACCGTAGTAGCTGTACGTCTCGTAGCCGTGCTTGAACATGTAGTGCTCGGAGATGAAATGTCCGGCGACCGGGTGCAATCCCATCGCCAGCACCGAGCCGAAGCACAGGTAGCAAATTACCTTCCCACCTAGATAGTACCACACAATGCCGTCGAAGGTCAATTGGATCACGGCGTTGAGATACTCCAACATCATCGGCGGCTTCGGGTAGACAATCAACGGGCGGAACGCGTAGAAGAACGGCTGGAGAATCACCCAGATAAATTTCCCGAACGTGTTGCAGAAGAGCTTCGCCTCGATGTACGTGGGAATGTCGGTATCGCGCTTTTCATCGCCTTGATACTACAAATTCTCAAAACAAACCTCAATTAGAATGCCCTATAGTGCCTAGTGTTTTAGGTGCTAGGTTAAGTTCAAAATGTTTACCCTGTGATGTTCAAGATGGTACTTTTTGAAGCTTATCGACGCTGGAACGCCAATCGGTAAGTTCGCAAAGAAGCCAAACCATCTGTTTGCCATTGGCCTTGCATGTCCAAAAGCTAGATTATGTGCTATTTCATGAATTGCTACAAAAAGGTAAAAAACAAAAGTTGTTTACTTTTATTTTTATAAATGTAAACTGTTAACCTAGGCAACCAAATATGCTCTGTGTTTTGTGGAACAGCTGAACATGTGTTGATTGTGAACTCACAACTCACCAAGCATTAATGAATGATTAATTACTCCTCCAAATAAATATGCAGTCAGTAACAGGACAGGCCATGACTGGTCCTTGATCACAAACATCATCACCATCTGTATGGCCACCATGAAGGTGACAACCCACTTGAAGTTGGGGTCATAGCCAAATAACTTTTTGATTTGTGGATATTTCTCTGCAATTAAACAATATACTTGTACCATAACATGAAATAATGTTTAACAATGAATAAGCCTACACAAGCCACTTAGTTTTACTACTTAAAACTATGTACTTATTGCATTTGTTTGGTTTTAGGGAATTTTTACCTAAAATGATTTTCCTCCGGGAGGCATGTGGCTCTTCAGTGTAGACCCATTCAAAGTCTGTGCGGGAATTGTACTGTCCCATTGTTTGTACAAAGTCAGAGTATTGATTACTATAGAATTGGAATTTTTATTGAATAACTTGCGCGCGTTGCAGGAACCGAAATGCTACTGATGTGTGACTTGATGACGCCCCGGGAATTTGTCATGTGCTGCGATTCTCGAATGAGATTCAAATGCGTACGTGCGGCGCATTACAACTTCAAGCGATATCGCACATTACTGCCGTCTGATGCCAGGCTAGCAGTGGTTAGCAGCAGCAGTAGCAGTAGGAAGGTTTTTCGTCGGTGACGACAGCCCTCAACGGCTTCAAACGCTCCAAACGCTTCAAATTATCAAATTTCAACTAGACACTGCATCGCATCGGCAATTTCAAGATTTGTAGGTTAAAAACACGGCGCTGTCACGTCACAGGGCCACAAGAGGAATAGGACATTCTATCGTTTTGTTATTGTAGGTTAGAATTGTGGATCTAAAAAAGTGTCGAAAGATCTAAAAGGTCTAAAGACCATTCTAATGTGACTAAACATTTGTTTGTTTCCCTTATTTTCTTTTGTACCATTCAATTAGATCAAAAACGCTCCAGAACATAGGAATTATCAAGTCACTTTATGTTTGCCCTCCATGTCTCTAACGTCAATTTGAATGCCCTATAAGGCAGGAGGAGAATAATAGATGACTCACATTTATAGTTGATAACAAAATACTTGAAAATGATAAGAAACTGAGATATGTGCATGGTGTGCATGATTGCGATAGTACATTATTTGATTTATGATTAATCGAGTTTGACTTGATGTGAAATTGAAGTTTAGTTTACAATTTATAAACAGTTGTCGGTTTTTACGATAGGTACTGATGCAAATACAGCAGGACAGCAGGAGACTGTTATAAATTCATAATTAACAAGCTCAATAAAGATAAGTGTAGCTTAATAATTCATAAATTACTAAACTCGACTAATAAACGTCCAATAAACGTCGAAGAAATCCAAACAAATTCTTCAAAAGCTGTAAATCTGTAATTTTAACAAGTGTTTCCGCTATGCACGGTTAGATGTCGCTACAATGCATATTTTTGCTAAAATTACCACGTTTCATTTGTTTTATCACTAAACACTAACTCAATGAAAATAAGTGTAATATAATTGATAATAAGATCATAAATTACTTACCTGAAGTTTATTAAACGTCAAGGAAATTCAAAAAAATCCTTCAAAAGCTGTAAATCACTGTAACTGGCTGTAAATTTGTAATTTTAACAAATGTTTCAGCTTCGCACCGTTAGATGTTGCTGCCCTGCACATCCTTGTTGAACGTGGGGGAACTTGGTAAAAACTTTCATTTGATTTTTGCTGCGCATTGCGCAAACAAGAAATAAATGAAACTTTTAAACAATTGCAGCTTGGAATGTACGACTTTCGCTTACGACTATGGCTTGGTAGAAAGCAACCGTATGTATCTATGTATACATGGGTTCGCAAGAGTAGGAGCATTGGTTTAATTTTGGAATGAATTCAGGCGCAAGTCGGCGTGTGGCGCCTCGTGCGTGCGGCGCCCACCCCAAAATATTGATTCAACCCTCCTTCCATCCCGGCGGTGGCGTGTCGTGGCCGAGGAACGCGCGCGCGCTTAGGGTGGTTGTGTGCGTGCGCGGTGTGATCCTGCTGGCCCGCCGCGAGTGCCGCAATACACACAAGAAGAGCACCGAGAGAGCGTAGCGCCTCAAAATTGTACAAAAATCGCCGAGCCATCGGAAGGCCGCCAAAAAAGCGTCCAGCGAGTGCCGTTTGCGATGCAGATGCAGGAGTTGGTAGCGTGAGAGGCTCGGCACGCTGCAGGCCTGCAGGAACAGCAGGTGAAAGGGTGTTGGTGTTGCAAAACGAGTGTGAGCCCGAAGCTAATGCGAAAGCTAACGTGAAGGATAAAGCTAAAGTAGGAGAAGAATCAAAGTGCTTTTTTTTCAAAATTCCTGCACAGCAGGAGCGGTGGTAAAAGAAGAAGTTGTTACTTACCGTTCGAAGCAGCACGGTGTTGATGTTCATCCTGTTTTCGTAATTGAGACTTCTGCAAAGGAAATGCCCACTCAGAGGTGAGTAAGGAAGACACAGGAAGATAAAAGCGTACATATTTCGTGGTTCAGGATAAAGGATAAGGAATCCTTGGACTCTGTAAAAATGTCCGCAGGAGCGCCTGTCATGCAGGCATTTTCTTTGACACGTGCGCATTGCGTGTTGCCTACATTACACTTAAACAAATGAATTGCGAAATGAAACAACTTCAGGTCCACCAACAAGCACAAAATAATGTTGATTTCTTGCGTTGTAGGTCCGGATAAGTGGCGAAGATAGTTCACAGCAGGGAGGGCGATGTACACGTACTGGATGAGCGGCCTGCAGGCGTCCGTGTCGTCGAAGCTGCGCTCGTCGTTTTGACATGTGAGCGAGCGCCTGTCCTGAGAGCGAGCGGCCCCAGGCACGAGGGACGACCCGCTAGCGCGCCTCATCGGCGACGACGACGACGACCCGCCGTACGCGCGCCGCCCGCACAGCGACGACGCCCTGCCGCCGCTGGCGCCGTCGCCGCCACCGACCGCCGCGACGACGACGACGAACGCGGGCGCGCGGCGCACCTCCGCCGCCGCCGTCATCATGCAGGCGAAGGACGCCGGCGGCAGCGTCGCCGAGATGCATCAGTTTGTTGGGCCGTATCGGCTCGAGAAGACGCTCGGCAAGGGGCAGACAGGTAACACACCCACCTTCAAAAAAAAAAAACCGAAACAAAACCAAACAAAACCAGGCGAAAAACAACACAAAAATGATCATTACTCACTCAAATCGATATATCGAATTACCTATAAGCGTCTATAAGATACTCTGCTGTGTGATGCGTGATGTGGAGCTTAATTCGGCTGCCCCCACCGCCCCCACCGCCCCCCAAACGCTTGATAATACGCATGAATAGCGAATCAATTAGCATTAACACTCGGCCGACTTCACATGCAGGTCATCGCATCGTCACTGTTGGCAGCACTGATTGGCAGCACTGAAACAACTTTTGTTTTTGTCGGTTTTACAGGTCTCGTTAAATTGGGTGTGAACTGCGTTACCGGCAAGAAGGTGGCGATCAAGATCATCAATCGCGAGAAGCTCAGCGAGAGCGTGCTGATGAAGGTGGAGCGCGAGATCGCCATCATGAAGCTCATCGACCATCCGCACGTCCTCGGGCTGTCCGACGTCTACGAGAACAAGAAGTACCTGTACCTTGTGCTGGAGCACGTCTCCGGCGGCGAGCTCTTCGACTATCTGGTGAAGAAGGGCCGCCTCACGCCGAAAGAGGCGCGCCGGTTCTTTCGACAGATCATCTCGGCGCTGGACTTTTGCCACAGTCACTCCATCTGGTGAGTATATAGGCGACCAAAACTAACATTTCAAATAAAAATATAAAAATACAGAAAACTACATTAGCATAAAGCATAAAGCACAATGCACAAAACAAACAAAAAATGTGTTTTTTTTTTGTAGTCATCGTGATCTTAAACCAGAAAATTTACTCCTCGACGAGAAGAACAACATCAAGGTGGCGGACTTTGGCATGGCCTCGCTGCAGCCGCAGGGATCGATGCTGGAAACCTCCTGCGGATCGCCACACTACGCATGTCCTGAAGTTATCAGAGTAAATTCATGAAAAGTAAAGCTCGATTTGTAGTAAACATTGGTTTTTGCAGGGTGAAAAGTACGATGGACGTCGTGCTGATGTATGGTCCTGCGGAGTGATCCTCTATGCGTTGCTAGTCGGCGCATTGCCCTTCGACGATGACAATTTGCGGCAGCTGCTGGAGAAGGTCAAAAGGGGTGTTTTTCATATACCGCACTTTGTGCCACCCGATTGCCAGAGTCTCCTGCGGGGCATGATCGAAGTGAATCCGGAAAAGCGACTAAATGTAATTGTCTTCCATTGACCATAACCTACAAAACAATTTTTGGCTGGCTGTATCTTAGACACGATGTTTAATGTTATTGCGGGTTGTAGCTGTCGGAGATTAACAAACACCCGTGGGTAACAGCAGGAGGCAAGGGGGAGTTGGAGCTGGAGCTGCCGATGATGGAGGTGGTGCAGACGCACGTCCTGCCGAGCATTGAGGCGGTGGATCCGGACGTCTTGCAGGCGATATGTAGCCTGGGGTGTTTCAAGGAACGCGAGAAGCTGATACAGCACTTATTGAGTCCTAGGTAAGGAGGGCGTGGAGTTTCCCAGCTGGGGGATGTTGTTCAAGGGCGGTGTGTTTTGTTTTAGCCACAACACGGAGAAGGTGATCTACTTTTTGCTCTTGGACCGCAAGCGGAGGCGGCCGGCGCAGGAGGATGAGTCGGAGTCAATTGTGCGCTTGAGGGTTGACAGCGCCGACCCGCCGCGGAAACGAATTGATACCTGCAGGGTGAATGGGTCCAGCAGCCTGCAGTTTGGTCAGATTAGCGAGGGAAGTCCCTTAACGCCGAGAAGATCACAGTATAAGTAAGTGTTGCAGTGTGTTGTAACCTTAACAGGTATTATTGGCTTGTGAGAGTGAGCTGTGAGATTGGAGCGTCAGTTGTGAGAGTAAAGTGTGAGAGTGAGCTGTGAGATTGGAGCGTCAGATGTGAGAGCAAAGTGTGAGAGCGAGAGTGTGAATAAGAGTTAGATGTGAGAGTGAGAGGTGAGAGGGAGATGTGAGAGCGAGATGTGAGGGTGAGATGTGAGAGTCAGATGTGAGAGTGGGANTGAGATGTGAGAGTGAGATGTGAGAGTGAGATGTGAGAGTGAGATGTGAGAGTGAGATGTGAGAGTGAGATGTGAGAGTGAGATGTGAGGGTGAGATGTGAGAGTGAGATGTGAGAGTGAGATGTGAGCCATGCTGGAAAATTGTGATTATGTTGGAAAAAGTTCCAATTATTGGCTGAGTGTATCTTAGACACGGCCGTGCACTTATTAACCATTTTGTTCTGTTTAGACGGCATCATGCAAGAAGAAGCCCATCGACAGGCAGCACGCACAGCAGCCTGAGCATCCACTCGCCGACGCGCAGCAACTCCGGCGCGTCCAGCCCCGTCCACTTCAACAGCGCCACCCCCAACCGTACGCCGCCGCCGTCGCGCTCGCGCGCCCGCCACCATTCTAACAATAACGTTTGCGCAGGCATCTCCTCGCCGGTGGGCGGCGGGCAGCGGTCGCAGTCGCAGCACCGCAGCGCCGCCGCGGTGACCATCACGCCGCCCCCGCCCGCCTCCACCGCCACCGCCCCCGGCACCCATCATCGCGCGAATAGTTCGGGTGGCGGCGGCGCCGGCTTCCTGCTCGCCTCGCCTGAGTCGGAGGCGGCGGCGGCGGCCGTGGCGGCGCTGGCGTCGCCGGCGATGACGCCGCCCGGCTCGCCGCACTCGAGCGCCGGCGCCGGCCACCACTGGCGCTCGCGCCTCACCACCATCAAGAACAGCTTCCTCGGCTCGCCGCGCTTCCATCGGCGGAAAATGCAGGCGTCCTCCGAGGAGATGCACCTCACGCCCGAATCCTCGCCGGAGCTCACCAAGAAGTCCTGGTTCGGCTCGCTGATGACCACCGAGAAGGATGAGACGTTCACGATCCTCGTCAAGGGCAAGCCGCTCGCGACCGTCAAAGCCGATCTCATCCATGCCTTTCTCTCGGTAATTACGAATATAACCTCAACATTCTTTGTGTGGTAAACCCAGCTTTACTTGTTGTTCCGCTTTTTTCGTGCGTATAGATAACGGAGCTCAGTCACAGCGTGTCCAGCCCGATGTCCTTCCGCGTCGAGTACAAGCGCGGCACCACCGGCCCGGCGATGTTCCAGCGGCATGTGCGTTTCCAGGTGGACATCTCCACCATCACCAAGCAGTCCACCGACAACGCCAAGGAGTTCCTCTTCGCCATCACCTTCACGCTGCTATCCGGTAAGTTGGAATCTGTAATCACTGTAGATCCCTGTAATGTCGGTAATGCCTGAAATCGCAACGTATGCAACCTCAAATCGTAAAACTACATAAGACTGATCTTTACATAGTAGGAATCTGTAATCACTGTAGATCCCTGTAAAGTCGGTAATGCCTGTAATCGCAACGTAGGCAACCAAACATACATTCATCTGGAACGTTGGTGGGCAAACAAATCACTCATAATTTCCCGTGTTACCAACCTCAAACCTTAAAACTGCATAAAACTGATCTTTACATCCTCTCCACAGGCAATATCCGTCGTTTTCGACGCGTGTGCGAACACATCCAAGCGCAGGTCTGCACACGCCGCCCACCGCCATCGCCGCGCGCCCAACGCAAGTTCGGCACCGAGATCTCCGAGTCCTCCAGTTGCGGCTCCGACTCCAGCGAATTGTATCTCAACACGAGACAAGTATAACCTCAAACGTCCCCTTCCGCCGCAAACCACAACTAACATGCGCTGCCATTTTGTTTGTTTGTTCGTTTCTAAAGCAGCTCAAAGTATTGCAATTGGAAAGCTCCGACCTGGAGTCCGAGTGCTCGGTGTTCGACGTGCGCACCGCGGTGCGCGAGGCCGGCCGGCGCGCCTCCACGAACAACAACACCGAGAGCATGGACCAGCTGCCAGGCACACCGAAGGCCGTGCGCAGCAGCAGCGAGAACACCGAGAACACCTGCGAGAAGGCGTGCATCACCACCATGTCGGGCAGTTCGATTGCTTAGGCATAGGCTTAAGCTAGGCTTAAGCTTAGGCTTAGGCTTAGGCTTAGAATACATAGATTTTACTCAAAACTCATTTTATTGCAAAAGCGAAATGTGTAAACACCAAGAAAGAAAGTTTCTATTGTTAATCGTAACAAAAGTGCAATGTATGTGTACAACTAAGTATTTGGATGTGGGGGGGATGAGTTCTACCGTAAACGTAACCTCGAAACGTCGTAACCAATTCGCCAAAGATACCACCACAAAAGACGACACAATGTACACACGGTACACACGAAAATACCAAAGATACACCTAGTTAACATTAAGCTAATTTTACACACTGGGGGGGAAAGGGTCCGCTACCAACACGTAGGGACTAGGGAAATTTACATTAATTGACATTTTGGACGATGTACATACTAGCCGAATTGTTTCGCACCCCTTAACCTCTAACCTATATCCTATACACTCTCTGTTCGCCATTATCGAATTTGGACATTTGGACAATTTGGACTCTTAACGCTATGTATAAAACGTACCTATTAATTATTACGTAATTGATGATGAAACACGTGCCACCCTGCGGTGGAGAATAATAATTAACTGTAAACCTTTAAACGTTTAAACGTTGACACAACTTGAACTTGAAAGTTGAAGACTTGGACATTATAGCCGGCTATATGATTGATAAAGCTACAGCTATAATCATAGGTAAGGCGTACTGATAGTACAGGAGATTTTAAAATTTTCAAATTCTCAAAATTTTATTTTTTTCAAATTTCGAAATTTTTTATTTTTTGAAATTTTTAAATTTTTTAAATTTTTTTAAATTTTGTAAATTTTATTTTTTAAAACTTTTAAATTTTTTAATTTAATTAATTTAAATTAATTTAATTTTTTTTTAATTTTTGAAATTTTTTAAATTTTTAAATTTTTTAAATTTTTAAATTTTTTAAATTTTTAAATTTTTTAAATTTTTAATTTTTTAAATTTTTTAAATTTTTTAAATTTTTAAATTTTTAAATTTTTTTAAAATTTTTTAAAATTTTTTAATTTTACTACAATTTTGAAATTTTTAAATTTTAAATTTGTTAAATTTCGAAATTTTACATTTTTGAACTTTGAATTTTGAATTTTTTAAAATTTGGTAAATTTTAAATTTCTCCTGCACTATGAGTACCAGTACATCAAAAACAATGAGCTTTTGTGATTTTGACACATGCGATATTTCAGATTTGTTTTCGTGCATGTTGTAAGTTGTAAAAAAAATGTATGGAAGCCCAAAAGAAGAGGAAATCGTGTGTTGTTTGTGTATATTTCCTAAACTAAAGAAAACAAATTGTATATTGGATTGAGGCGCATGGGTGGAGGAGATAATCAATAATCGTAAACAAGTAACACGTAACACTAAAACTACAACTAATGAACTAATAAAATCGTAAAAATTGCCGGCCATTTAAGAAGATACACGAATGAATAAGGAAAAATTGTATTGTACAAAAGAGAAAACACAAATCAGCAGTGCTAAGTGCTTGTAGCTAGAATTTTAACTGCACACACACACAAAACACACAAACATACAGAGGAACGGAGAAACATATGACATGAAACATTAACGTGCTTAAGGAAACCAAAAAAAGTGTAGCTAGTCATTAAATTTTAGGCTAATTGAAGGATGAGAAGATGACGATGTGGAAGTGACGAATATCAACGAGCACGACACGAGCACGATTTTTCGCTTTTGACAGCGTTATTTTGCTTATACAGAGACAGACAAATTGCGAAAGATGAATGTACAAAGATATTTTTTGTAAATAGAGACAAAAAACTCTCCCCTCCTGCTTCCACGCCCCCCAAACCCACAAACGCCTTGTCTTTCTCTTTGCACTCTTCTTTGTTATAATAGCATTTTGTACCTAACCTTACCTAATGATTATGATTAGCGTTCGCACCCCCCAATCTCCCTCAAGCCACAGTTTTAAGTGGTGTAGGAAAAAATTGTGTTTTACCATTGTAAACAGGTGGTAAAGTGGTATTATACACGGTACAACTACAACACGAGTTGGGAGTTCTGTACATTTATTATTGATGATGATTGTAATTATATTTGCTGATTGCCTGCGAGCGTTTCGAATTCTGTTGGCTGTTTTTACTTGACTTCGTTACGTTACATGAATGCGAGCTCGGAGCGAACACGTTCGATTGTATTATTATCAAATTATTGTACTTACACATTTAAGAATATTGATATTGCATAAGTGCTAGTATATATAATATTGTGATAAATAATAATTAATTAATTTGATTCGATGTGTCGCTTGTCGATTCCTATACATCTGATCATCTTGAACATTTTTACTGATAAGTAGTGATAAGGTATCCTTTTCTTTAATTTTTAAATTTTTTTTTGAAATTTTTTGATTTGTCAAATTTTAATTTTAAATTTTTTAAATTTTGAAATTATTTTAGATTTTCATTTTTTTTAATTTTGAAATTTTATTGTTTTAATATTTTTTAAAATTTAAAAATTTAATTTTGAAATTTCAAAGTTTTATATTTTATAATTTTGAAATTGTGAAAATTTTAAATTTGGAAGTTTCAAATTTTTAAAATGTTGAAATTTTTAAATTTGTGAAATTTTTAAATTTGTGAAATTTATAAATTTGTGAAATTTTTAAATTTGTGAAATTTTTAAATTTGTGAAATTTTTAAATTT
>JARJDQ010026020.1:0-12744 GCA_030264215.1 Geostiba sp. GC000077
AACAGTCCGCGTTCCAACCTACCAACTTCCAACTGATATGATCATTAAGTTAAGTGTGAAGAAAGAAACAAAGAAATAAGCCAATAAAACATATGATACAAATAATAAAAATCACTTTTCTTAAGCCCTCTATTGATGATCCAATCCCAACCGTCCGCGTTCCAACCTTCCAACTTCCAACTGATGTGATCATTAAGTTAAGTATGAAGAAAGAAAGAAAGAAATAAACCAATAAAACATATGATACAAATAATAAAAATCACTTTTCTAAAGGCCTCCATTGATGATCCAATCCTAACCGTTCGCGCTCCAACCTTCCAACTTCCAACTGATGTGATCATTAAGATAAGTGTGAAGAAAGATAGAAAGAGATAAGCCAATAAAACATATGATAGAAATAATAAAAATCACTTTTCTTAAGGCCTCTATTGATGATCCAATCCCAACCGTCCGCGTTCCAACTTTCCAACTTCCAACTGATGTGATCATTAAGTTAAGTATGAAGAAAGAAAGAAAGAAATAAGCCAATAAAACATATGATACAAATAATAAAAATCACTTTTCTAAAGGCCTCCACTGATGATCCAATCCTAACCGTTCGCGCTCCAACCTTCCAACTTCCAACTGATGGGATCATTAAGTTAAGTGTGAAGATGTATAAAGGATAAGAATTACTTACTTAAGGCGAAAAGCGAGTAAAATTGCACTGCACTGCGAAGACTTAACAGTTCCTTAACCTCTTGGACTTTGGACGCATGTATTCCCCGTCAATCCGCTCATTTCGCTCATTACTTCGTCCTCGGGATAAACGAGGAAGCATCTCCTAACTCTTGAGCGAGACTCCCATTAAACGTGCGCCGCTCGAGGAATAAAATTATGAAAAGCATGTGTATACTACAACACAACATTTAATTGTTTCTAATTTCCCGCGCGCCATTGCACCGAGGCAGCCATTAGAAGAGTTTAACGTCCATTGTCATAAACCTTTTGGTCCTCCTGCGTCGAGCTGGCGATCGCGCTCGTAAATGGTTATTGCCCGATGTTAAAATCTTAAGCTACGTCGATGCAAATTCGCACCGCGAGCTTATGGAAAATCCGCACCGCCGTAATCCCATCGTTGCTGTTGCTGCACCGGCCAGCGTATTGTTGATGCGCCAATAAAACTCATCGGGAAGGTTTACGGCCGCGCCGCGGTCAGGAACGGTACAATCGGGGCCAAATGTCCAACTTTGCGATTAGGTATCGGGCATTTAAAAGGCGAAAATCCAGTGCGGTGGCAAATGACTCTCTTCCACTGCAAGGCGATCCAGAAGGCTAATGGCATCATCACTGGCAGCAGCATCTCAAGAATTTCCCAAGACTCCCAAGCCTTCCAAGAGAAAGGGTTTAAGCACCGACCGACAACCCGGTAACGAGATACGCTGCAAAATTGATGAGCTAATGAGTAGTTTAAAGTCTGTAAAAATGCGACGCTGAAATAAAATACTTGGAGAGCATAATCAGACGATTACGGAGACGAGCAGCGAGCAGCGCAAATCATAACAAATTTATCGCTTGTTATTGTTATTACAATTTCTATTATTACTATCATAATCATAATATCGTAACATCGTGCGCGGTGATAAGCGAAACATGTTCACAACTGATGATGTGTCGGCAACAGCATTTCCTCGTCTCGAGCCTCGAGACGAGGGAAAAAAGAAAAACTTTATCATGTGACGATGTGACAAAACGTGTTTGCACGCGTGAATTTGTTTTCACCATTTCACGACGACTTTTACGACTAGTTATCAAACTATTCACATACCAAGTGAGGTATCTAAAAGCAAGTCCAAAACTTTATTCTGCAGCCAATCATTTTCTCAATCCGAAGAAGACATTTTCAAGGTTTTGATTGTGTTGATATTTTTGTAATTCCCAGATTTGCCTTCTTCAACAAATCCGCTGTTTATTCATAAGATAGTGTGACAACAGGAACTAAATAAATCACTCGGTATGGACGGCGCGTCAAGATGAAAACAACATAATATCGCAATAAGACATAAAACATCGCGCATCAAATAATAATAAACATGGAAACATGGAAATGATGGCGCTCGCACATTGGCACACTCATGCATTGGATGTTCGGATGCGCGCCATGAGTCCATTATCTTGTCGTTCTTTTTTCCCTTCTCGCCGCTGTCAGGATATAATACTGGCTGCGACTAAGTATTTCAACGATCATGCGGTTTAATTGATATCCGATAACCCGGCGTGACATTCGTGCATTGATCACTTGCACAGGCTCAGGCTCAGTCTCAGCTTTGGAGGCAAGTCATAATAAATGTGTCGTCAACGAAATAATTTACAATTTCGGTACTAATCAGTAATCAGTACACATCCGCTGTGACTTGATTCAGCGAATAACAAAAGTTGCGAAAGCAAAACGACGTCAATGGATTGGATCTTGACCATGCATAACCTCAAATAAATTCCCATGTAATTATATGGCTGTTTTAGTGCAATTTGCAAATTGCACGTTTTTGGGGAATGCAGTTGCAATTGGGATTCGCTAATTGCACGAGGGCCGCAAGGTTTTCGGGTGATTTGCTATGCGTGAATAATTACAATGGAAAAATGCCAATCGCTCGCGGCGTGCGTGCCCTAGCCGAAATAAAATGGCGTACCATGTACTACCAAAATGCGTTTTTTTCGCGCAGTGCGTGAAAAAGTGGAATGTTTATTATTATCGCTTGACACCACAAATGGAAATGAATACCCATGTTTAAAAGTAACATTTCAAGCTGGTTTTCCGTCCAACGCATTTGATGAATGTGATTTTACATAATTTGAATTTAATAGTCGTCCGTTTAACAGTCGCCAGACGCTCCGTATTGACGCAAGTGACAAAGTGTACTTGTACTAAATTTAATAAAGTGAATTGGACTTGGGCGCCAGGCTGGCAATTATAAACGCGATGCCGGTGCGTTTCGTGTCCATTTATGGCGATCGAAACGGAAGTCGCGTCGAGTCTCAATCAATGCCTCAAAAATGCAGCTTATCGCATTTTGATTGCCCGTACTGACTAATAGTTTCGTTCAAATCGAATGCTCGAACGAAAGTGCCCATTACTTATGGTTTGGCCTGGGTGCCTGAGAGATTGACGTCATGGTAAGTGGAAACTTGGAAACATGGAAACAATTCCATGCTGCGTTATGTTATTAATCACATATCACATCGATTGTTAAGACATTTAATATTTGAACGATGATATGATCGCTATCTACATCGGAACTTCGGAACAGGTAGTAATCGTTCAGAGGCTGATACTGCATTGCGAAAATCCCACCATGCTATTTAAAAAGTCGACAAGCTCGCAGAAAACTGACGAAAACATCGAAAATATTGCCAACTAAAAATAGCTACTTTTTCGCACGATCACAACCTCGCGCGTGCATCCGAAAAAATACTCACACTTTTTTTCACTTCGCATGTGCGTGACCTGTTGTGGAATATTTGTATGGCAATTATCAGCTGATGATGTCGATTCGGAAAAGTATCCATAAATTCATATTCACACGTCACCGACGCAACGCTTTGTTCAACACCTTTTCGGAAAATTGTTAAGCTGCCTCAAGACTCAATATTTATTTAATCCCTGTCTTAGAGGGGTGCTAGCTGTGTTGATTATTACCAGGGGCACCAGGGACATCAGGGTCGGCTTTAGTTGGCGTTGTAAAGTGTGCACAGTAGGACAATAAGCCGAATTGTACTTGGAAGCAATTAACATGGCCCAAGGGGCTTTCAGTAGCTGAACAAAGCATCAACAATAAAAATAATGCAAATTGCTCTGCAACAGCAATAATAATACAAAGCTTGTTGATGTTGGTAGTGGCGAGTAGTGAGGTCATATTTAAGACGGAATTGTTCCACAAATCCACAATAAAGTAACGAGTTTATTATACTGTTATCGTATTTATTGCTGGTGAGGTGTATATTTGTGCTTTGGTGCTTAATACCTTTATAATTCTGGGTTTACCCTTTGCGGAATACCTTCTCTTCTCCAAAAACTCCAAATCATATATTTTGATCTTTTTGGTCTTTTATAATTAAGGTGGAATCAAAATTTTTCAAAAGCCCAAGGGCAAAAATGGAGTAGGACCGAAACACCGAATTTCGGCCCTATGTTCGCAATACAGTATTTCTATATAGACCTGCAATTAGAACCAATTCAAAATTTGCATAACTTGCAGCGATTTAAGGACCCCGGACACACGCGCGTTACAATGAGTAATTTCCTTTCGCTGCAGGCCCAGCCTGCGGAATGTGCATGCGAATATTGAACGCGTGCCAGCGCCGCTCAAATTTAGTAACTAACTGTGTGTGTCCTGTCAGGACGGGCGGCTGTAGAGTTGTAGAGTGTAGACGAACGTCCGCATTTGCATGGCCCGCGCCCGCGTTATTTGCGTGCGCGGCGATTTTATAGGAAGGAAGTGTTGTTGCGCACCTCGCGACATGCCGCCGCGCATCGTGCCAAGAGTGCCGTCAGCCGTCAGAGAATGCGATGCCGATGAATCACGACGCCGATTCGGATTCGGATGCATACACGGCTTACTTACTCTATGTCGATTCAAAGTGGTTTAACTTTTTGGCAAAGTCTATATTATTCTAGATCAAGTTGAGTGGTGCGTTGAGTTGCTCCATGTGAACATGGCCTAATATCCATACTTGAACTTAGCAACGCTAAGTGATGCGCGGATGAATAAATAAACCAGCTCGATGATCTCATCGCGGTGATAAAGTGCATTGGAATCGTTAAGACATCCGTCCGGTATGCCTTCATTTTTCAGCATGTTTACCGTTCCCATCTCTTGCTATAGCATCCCACAAATCGGATTTCGTGGCGTCGTATTTTTATTTGTTTCGCACCTTTTTGGCGTGGACCAGTTTCATCTGCCCGGTGCCTTGATTTGCTCGCAAGTCTGCGCAAACATGACGCACGGGCAGTGGGGGGCAGGGCATGTTGCACAAATTATGAACATTGGAACTATTTCGCACGTTTCGCTTTCAACATCAAGACTTCAACAATTCTTGCCCATGCTCAGGGTTTGAAACTGACGAAACACTTGAGTGCGTTTGTTTCCCACGCATGCGGAAATAAATATTTGTCTACATTTGAATATGCTTGGCTTGTGTGGGGTTCTGGAGTTCCTAATTGTTTAATTTCACAATTCACATCTTTTATGAGCGACTGACTGACTGTCTTCCGAGAGTGGTAAACTGGTAAAAAGCGTCGACACACAGACACACAACGCAGCAAACAAAATTGCCAGCGTCCAGCAGCCATACATATAAAGCAATTAGCGTAGGTCGTCGTCGACCGACGAAATAAAAACCAACACAAGCCAGCCACGGCGCGCGTACCATTGCATAATGAGTCGTTTCTGCAATAATTGACCTATTACGTTGCGCCGCGGCTGTTTTCCGGGTCGCAACTCCATAGCTTCCAAACGCATCCAAACGGGGATCGTGGACCGGGGACGCAACGCGGATCCAACGCAGGTGGCTCTAAAATCTGGTTCTTCCATCCTTCAAATCATCAAACAAAGGTTATGAGGGTGTTATGAGGGGAACTTAAAAAAAAACGAGGGTAACCTGGGGTTCCCTCTGGTACCCTGGTCATGCAGGCATGTAATTTCGCTTGGGGTCATCTTATTCAGGAAGCACCCTGCACATACTGCACAGGCACACTGCGCACACTCTGCAAAGTGTAGATCCGGTCCGACAGGCTCGAAAGTTCCAACTTCCAACTTCGAACTTCCAACGCGTGCAAGCCCCCCAGAGGTCGGAGAGCGTCGGATACTTGTTACTTGTTATTCCAGTCTAGGATGTGCGCCCGCTCTCTGTCCGACTGCAGCGTCTCTCTCAGGTCTGGAGCTCTCGAGTTCCTCGTTCCACAGTTCCACTGTTTCCACGGCATGCAATGTTCCTCTGCCAGCGCGCGGTGCCCGTCCCCCACCCATGGATTGCCGGCGCGCTCTACTCCCGCACACGGCTATTTCGAAACCGAAATCAAAATCCAAACAGTAGTGGTAAGGTGGCAGTCGTCGAGGCAAGTCACAGTTACTCCTACGTTCCACACTCGCTCGAGCACGAGCAGTGCGCACCAGTGCACTATTCGTAAAACGGCGTTTGCGAGTGTTTCAAATCTTTGCAAAAGTTTGCCCCCCCCAGCGTCGGCGAAGAAATTTAAATCTCGCGGGTTGTGAATTCGATGCAGTGCAATCTGTGGCATCTGTGGATTAAATCAAATCAGCGCAGCGCTCTGTGAAGGATATATCAAGGATATACGTAAATCGCACTTATCAACGCTGGCTTGCGGAATACTCAAAGGTGAGAAATCGAGAATCGAATCGAGAACTAGTTGTGCCTGTGCTCTGTGCATCTTTCTATTCTCCCTCGTTCCCCGCAATTGTTTATCGCGCTGCTTAGTTCCTGGTTGAGTTTCGTCTCTCGGACTCGTGTAAACACACTAAACAGCATCCAAACGCCAAAACACTTCGTGCGTAGTGCGCCCGCGTGTGTTTTTCATTTTCCACGTTTTTGCCGACCTTCGCGCTCACCAATCTTGACGTTGGGAAAACAATGCAGCAGAATCGACGCATCTGGGCGTTCAAGTCGGGTAAATAATTCAGCAAACCAGAACTGAAGCTATATTAGTCCCCCCGTCCCCCAATCTTTACATGCCATTTCCTGCTGGCACACACGCCGTGAAGAGAAGACTACCTGTTGCGCTGATTGCGCAGAAATCGCGCGTCATGCCGCCTCCGAAAGATGCGTGCCTCCTTGCAATCAACGCCGGCGGCACGTTTCGCCGCGTCGGCTCTCTCAGAATCGCCCGCAACCGCAAGAAAGGAAAAAGGAAGCGTTACGTGTGTTTGGTGCGAGTTGCAACGAGTTGCGAGAAACGGGCGAAGCATGTGGGACGATGGCGACTTTTTTGGTGTCCAAGCAATTTATTTACATTGTCTGCATTACGTCATGTCCATTCTGTGAACTTTGCGAGCGTAACAACATCCAGCGCGGCTTCATTTCGTCATTTCGTCATTTCATATCCGATCGTAGTTCGTAGATAAAGTTCAATTTGAAGTAACGTTTTGTTCGGTGCGGTGCGGTTACATAAGCGTTCCGAGTTCGAGATTTTCGAGCGCCTCGGTGCTTGGGGTTCTCTGCTAATGGAGCGATGCGAGACGGCGGTGTAACAAGCACTCGAGTGTTTCCGGGAAGTGCTGGCGGAGCAGCAGGTATATAAATATGAGCCCCGCATGAATTCTCCTCGAAAAACCGAACGCTCACGGATGATCAACCGCTCGGTGTCCTCCTCTCCATGTCTCCATTCTCGAGCATCGAGCACAAGTGTACTCATACTAACCTTGTGGAGGCCAATCACCCATCCATGTGATTGACGAAATCACGGAACGACGGAACTTTTCTTTGCAGCAGGCAAGCAGTTTAAACGTTGCAGTATTGATCATTTCCGCGTGACCAGTCCACAATTCATCCATCGACTATTTTAACACAGTGTGTTGGAGTGGCATGTAACACAAACCGGTTATTTACGCAATTTTCGCGGATTGTTCAAACAGCGCGAAACGGCGAAACATATAGGATGTTTGATTAGATAAAATGCTCATTTGGTGTCTGCGCGCGATTCGGTTATCGCCCATCCGCGTCAACGCGTCAACCCGAAGCCAGGCGACAATAAAACATTTATGCGCGCAAACAACACTGTGCAAATATCGCGAAATAATTGCGGAAAATTTGCGCGCAACACGTGCGCATCTCATCATTGTCGCCGAACGAAAACGTCGTGTTCAGGGAGAGCCTTTAATGCTCCGAAACAAATCATAAAGCTTGCGCTCATGTGCGTTTTGCGTTCGATGTATGTACTTTACGTATGTACTTTACGTGCATACGTCGCGGTACGTTATGGCGTCTTGCGCGTCGGCCAACAAAGAATCAAAATAAATGAGATGCATTAATACTATAGTGAATACTGGCGAGTGTCGTCATAGTCGGGTTTTAACTTCCTGTTCGCGAGATCGCGCGCATGCCGGCGCTAAAACAACCAACCGGCTCACTGTGGCTTGCATCTTGCATCGCGCTTCAATTCTCTTCTCGGCGTTCGTTCGAGAATAAAAGGCGGTGAGCAACGCGGAAGCGCACGGGGCACCGCGCTTGGCATTGACACATTTCTTCCTGGTTGCCAGCGCCGCGTTTACGGCGTTTAAATAAAACCATTAGCAGCGCTAAATATGGATGGAAATATATAATCGATCTGCGCTGCTCCGGCCATGTGCTACCGTTGCAACACGACAACTGTTTCCGAAGCAGGAATCTGCTCCAGGACTACCAACAACTACAATACATTTAAATAAGATAATTGAGTACGCGGCAACAAAACGAAACGTCTGTAATTGGCATGTCGGTGATTCCGAGACGTCCTCACGTATTACCTGCTCCTACACACACCGTTCGTTTGAAAATTGAAAAGATTCCTTCTCGCTTGTATGCGGTGCGTTTTGCGTTGTCGCTGGTCCCCATGTTTACACGTTAAAAATCTGTAACCTCATACCGGAAGTCGTACACATGCTCTCAATATGGGATGCTCTTCGCTCCGATCGAGCGATGTTCCCACGACTCAAATTTCATTCCATCATCGCAATATTTATATTTTCTATAGCTATAGCATATAGCTATGCTATACACACACATGCTGTGTCCTTATCGAAGAGAATATGACGAATGGTGACTTTGCGGCGTAAACCGAAACTCGATAAACATACGTCTCTTATGTCACTTATTGGAAAAAACACAATGTTATAATTCGCGTAAATAGACGAGTTCTTTGTTAAGCAAATTAGCGACGCGCGCCAGCGCTGTGCGTTGGAACAAACACCGGAAAATCGTTAATGCAAATAGATAAAAAAAATATTATGTAGATATTAGACGTGGTATTACTTACACATACGCGCCCGGTTGCTAACCTTGAAGGAAACTTCCGCAGTTTACCGTCTCAACACTCGACACTCAGGCTACATACAAATATAGATGATAACATTTGTACAGTTCGCTTTATTACAATATGCTTTAGTTGTTAAGTGGTTACATTGAAATTGGAATGCAATTGCTGACGCATTATGTTGTTGCGTTGTTGCAGGTGGCAAAATGAAGCTGGTACCAGGTCCTTTGCCGCCCATACCTACGAGCGGTCCCACGATGGACCGCCTTCCATTGCCGTTGCCATTCAGTCCAGATCTGCTCTGGCGATACCCGCTTGGATTTCCACCGCTCACACCCCAAACGCCTTCGTCTCCGCTCATGGAGTACAAAAGTCAATTGCCCACATCGCTGCCACCGGATCCGCGCATTTGGTCCCGGGAGGATGTGAACACCTTCCTCAGGTGGGCCGAGAGGGAATTTGACCTTCAACCTTTTGAGATGGATGTCTTTCAAATGAACGGTAAGCATAATATAGCATCCCAAGCTGCTTCACGGATTGTACTAATGTTGTTTGTTTTTGTAGGCAAAGCAATGTGTTTGCTCACAAGAACGGATCTATCAGAACGCGCGCCCGGCTCCGGCGATGTGCTGCACAACGTGCTGCAACTGCTCGTGCGCGATGCCAACTATCTCCAGCGCTGCCTGCCCTCCAGTCCCGTCACACCGACCTCACGGCACCCGTACCCGCTCAGCCCACACACCTCACACCCACCGACGCCCAACTGGAACATCCTCTCGCAGGCCAACGACTTCCATCCGCACGCCGCCCAGCTGGCGGCGCACCTCATGGCGCAGCAGAACTCGGTGACGCTGAGTCCGGCGCCTTCGGTGGAGAGCCAGGCCGGCGGCAGTCCGCAGCATGCCGAGAACAACTCCACCGCGCAGCACATCTTCAACCATTCCATCTTCGGCAGCAGCAGCAGCGGCGGCAGCAACGGCAGCAATCAGTCCGACTCTGACGAGGAGTTCGCCGACAAGCATGCGCACAATATGAGCCCGCCAAACACGCCGAGCTTTGCTTTGGTGCACCAGCCAGCGCATCAGTTCCCGCCGCGCAGCCCCAAGGAGGCGGCGGCGAGTCCTTCCTTCAAGCGGGAGTTCTTTCCTAGCGATACACCTGAACCTAACACAAGTAAGCATTTGTACTCAAAAATTGTCACTTGTGATTGAATTGAGCAAAAAGAAGTATGTACTATTAATCCTTCTTTTTGTTAGATGGTAGACTACTGTGGGACTTCCTGCAGCAATTGCTCAACGACCCCAACCAGCGTTACACAAATTACATCGCCTGGAAGAACCGCGATACCGGTGTGTTCAAGATCGTCGACCCAGCCGGATTGGCCAAGCTTTGGGGCATCCAGAAGAACCATCTCTCAATGAACTATGACAAAATGTCGCGCGCGCTTCGCTACTACTACAGGGTCAACATCTTGCGCAAGGTGCAGGGCGAACGTCATTGCTACCAGTAAGTCAACCTTTCGTCAACTGTTTACCTTATTTACCTACTGCGCCATAGCACAACAAAGAAATGCGCGTTAATAATAGATCAGTGCCGTGACACGAATGTTCAAACTAAAAATACGCTCTTCTTTGTGTTCCAGGTTCCTGCGCAATCCGACCGAACTGAAAAACATCAAGAACATCTCCCTGCTGCGGCAGCAAATGTCGCCCACGCAGCGCACGCCGCCCGTGTCTCTTCCCTCCGTAGTCGCCACCACTACAGTGACGACTGTCGCGGCCGCCGTCCCCAGCCACGTCAAGGCCGAGCCGGTGGACGTCCAGATCAACGTGCACAGCGACTACGACGACAAGCCGACCGACCTGAGCATGGACGCGCCTACCGACCTCAGCAGCAGTAGTCGGCACGTGAATATCGTCTGTTCACCGGACCCGCCGAATCTCAGAGAATCCATATACTACAAGAAGGAGGACATGGTGACCGACCACTGATGACGTCTGTTGGAAAGCGCTCCGCGTGCGCTCGTGCAGTTAGTGACTGTTATTTTGGTGCCAATATTTTAACTTCTTGATTCTGTGCAAATTTTATTTAGTGATACCGAAATACTACGTAGATGTTAAGTAATGAATGTATATTGAATTAGCCCCACCCCACCCTCCTGCATGCGAGGGGGCGAGCGGGCATGTGCCAAAAGACGTCGTACGCCGCTGACGCGACGAGAAATAGCAAACTAGAGGAAGAAGAGTGAGCATTTTGCAAAACGAACACAAAACGCGTTGTCAAAACGCGCATTGAATGTATTATTAAGTTTTCATAAACACTTTTTGAACACTAGCAAACTTTGTAGTTCTCATACTACTTATGGGCAGCTTTAATTTGTTTAAATATTAAATTAATTATTATAATGTTATTACTGTGTGACTTTCCGAACAAGGACGGAATCGACAGAGAAATTATCACGCGCGTGTGATACTCTTATATGAAAAGCAGGCGAAGAAAAGCAAATTGAAACGAGACAATAACAATTGCGAATAAGGCGAATAAAATACGAAGAGATAGACTGGAATTTATTATCAAAATTGGGTCCATGCAAAACAGCGAGTTATCAAAAACGAGAATTTTTCAAAGTGTGACATTCCATTGCTATAAATCAAAAACAAACACAAAAAGTGCAAAAACAATTCAAAGCCAATGAAGGTGCAAATTATCAGATGGAAACGAAACAATAAGGAACAAATATTTTTAGATGAAATTTTAGATGGGCAACTATATATATTTCCAGCTCTGTTTCTGTGATCTCTGAATAAAGTAAATTGTAATTTATATTTGACTCAATATTTGTGTGATGATATATAAAAGATACGAAGAATATATTGTATAGAAATGAATGAACTTGTACATAGATGTTTCATATTTTTAGTAAGAGTAAATAGAATATCAGTGTAGACTGTAGAGTTCTAGACAATAGACGGAATGAAAGTTGATGAATTTGTGCAGTTATTGGATGCCTTATATGCGCTTTACTTACACGAAGTAACTTTATTATTTGTAATGGCAATCATTTTGTTGATATTTTGTATTCTGAGTAATAAAGAACAATTGACAAACTTGTCTTGAATGAAATTTGAGTTTTTTTTTATCAATTGTAAAGGTAAAATCTGCATTCAGTAAGCTTAAATATTAAATATTAATTACTTATTCGTTACTCTATTCTTGTATCTATATGAATGCTTTCAAGTATCTTTTAGGGTTTTTTTCACAAACACAGAGTCAGTAATCTAACAAGTACTCCAACCGACGCCACATTTGGACCTGGGGTATACCTGGAGTACGTTCCCGCCAAGTGCGGACAGTGCGGCCAAATAAATGCGCATGCTGTCAAGACACACAAAATTCAATATTGCAAATGAATTCAATTCAAGAATCATTATTAAAAATCAATGGAAATGAAAGTGTGCGAAAATCACTATGCGCTTATCCAACGTAAGCAACCAAAGTTGTTTCTTTGGTTGCTGCGCCTCCCCGCGCGCCGCGGTCTTCGCCACGAACCGCCGCCGCCGCGCCGCGCCGGCTTGCGCTCGCAGGTTGCAACGCCGGACTTCGCAGGACCACCGGAAGCCGGTCACTTCGGTCTCAGCACTCCGCGCTGCAACTGTTCCACTTGGCCCGTGGTTTTGCTGCACATTAGCGAAGGCTAATTGCTGCCGACCTGCTGATTAACAGGTAGGTTCTAGTCTGGG
>JARJDQ010026023.1:0-28239 GCA_030264215.1 Geostiba sp. GC000077
AAAATGTCTACCACCATAGAATATGCTGTTATGTACTTCAGCTTCTGTAATTCAATAGCTAAATCAGCAAAGCATTAAATCTATTTATGTCACTTGTCACTTTCTCAGGGTTGAAATAAATCTGTTTCCATAGCAATTACAAAATATAAGTTTTATAATAACGGAATTTGTAATGCGGTATTACCGGACTTCTATTTCTTTGAATGCTTCTCACGGCCAGAACATTTTTGAATGATACTTTTCGTTTCAGATTTGCCCTAAAATAGCGCTATGTAAATTTGATCAGCGAATTTATGCACACAATGTATTGCAAAATTTTAGTTTTAGAAGGATATTTCAGGAAGCACTCTTTATGGTGTACCAACAGTGACTTTAAGGGCTCTACAATTGATGTAGGACTGTTCTGGGATAAGTTGATTGAAATTGGAAAGGATTTTAACAAATATGAACAGTGATACTATATATTTGTCCAACAAAGGTCGTTAACCAGCTTGATATCTCAAGAAGAACTCTGTCAAATTACTTAGTACGAGGTTAAATTGATGTAGAGCATTTCTAGGAAGATTTGAACGAAATTTGGAAGGATAACAACAGTAGGAACCTGTTTTAAGCAGCTTATGGTAAAATCTAATTAAGAAAAAGGATATACAGATCAAGAAGGAAAATATGTAGGAACTTTCTATCAGCCATCAATCAAGAGAAGACACCTTTCAAGGAGGAACTGATAATGCTTAAATAAGAATACGCGACCTTTGTAAAAATAGATATACAGAGATATATCTTTCTTGAGGCAGTTTACAAACATGGAATTTCTGGTCTTTAATTGTATATGGAAATTGAAAAGAAATTTCGGAATATTATGTCCATATGTTTTTTTTTTCGATTTGGCCCAAGTCATAATAATAACAATTTACCCATTTAACTGTAAACTGAAATTGCAGAGGCAGAGGTAAAATACTTCATTGAAGGAATAATGAAAAAAGGGAGAACCATTAAGTATAGGACCTTCCAATATTAGTCTTTTCTTCTTGTTATGATCTCCCCTATCATCCAACTAGCTTTATAAAGTTTTTTTCTTAAATAACACCCTGTATGTATTTCAAAAACTTTAAAAAATTACGATTATTAACTGATTTCCTTGAATTGAGGTATTTTTAGAGGTGCAATATTGAATGTAACGATGTGAAATTGTAAAATTATAGCATGTTTAATGTTTCAAGTTTCACGCGTTGAATTTGCTCGATGTGTTTCATTGCGGTGGCGTTTGGGCGCGATTACAATAATTCCACTCGTGGCACCGATTCTCTTAGCCGCATTTACCGCATACGGCGTGATCGAAGGCGACAGACGGCGAGAAAAGCACTCACACCAGCTACAACCAATGCAATATTATACACAACTGTACAACACATACATCGCACAAATTGTATCCGAATGCCATACCTACGCACTCCAGCTCATGCAACACACGCACTCCGGCACACTCCGCACAGGATGTGTTTTTACGTATTTCGAGTAACACTTCCTTTAACTCTCGCATTACTAAGCTAGAACTAAACTATATGGGAGGGATACTATTACATGACACATATTAGCATAAGTAACAAGTATTGGGCATTTAAGCATTACGAAAAAGGATTGAGGAAAAAACGACGGATAGACGGAGAGAAAAATGATGGTATGGAGATGTGGAGGAAGAAAGTCCAATATGTTCGGAACACTTTATGGATGTTACAAAACTTGTGTGTTTTCTATTACATCAACTTTTCTATTATAGTCATAAAGATATCCCTTCTTTCAAGGACATCTATAAAACCTCCAGGGATAAGTCGCGACGTATGAATCACCCTGTATTATTACTAATACAGTGGATTCCGCTTTATAGGGACAGCCGCTTTCTAGGGACAAAACCTCAGGACCGGATTCCGTTCCATTTAATTTAATTGTAACAAATTATTACCTTCGTTGTGATTTGCTCATCTTGTGGTTTGTTATTGTCTGTCACTTTCATTTTGAGGTACCAGGACATATAGGGTTTAAAGAGCTATTCTAAGAGATAGTTGTAGAAAAAGTAAAATGGTTTCACTAGTCACATGTATCCATCCACTCCACTTCGACCTCCCACCATCAAAAATTAAGCAAACATCATTTGATTTAATTTCAATTCTAATTGTGTGTGGGCATTAAGTCATTTCCCAATTATATATTCTATAGTTGCGCTCAGGGCCTCGGGGCGCAGTAGCATGAGCTTTCTCGAAGATGAAACGAATAAAATAAACAAAACGGAAGTAGCCGCTGCACAGCACGGTGCCGCATGTGACGATTGCGGCGGCGCTATTTTTGTCCGGTTTCACAGTGGCTTAGCCGTGCTTCATGGGTTTCACGGTTTCTTCGGCTTTGAATTCGTTGGTCGCATCGCATTGCTGCTATGTTTATTCACCTGCCAAAATATTAATACATTCATATTCAGTCTTGAGTTTTGACTCACTTCAGCAAAAAATACTTAAATTATTAACATCTGAAGAATAATTGTGTTTCAACAATAAATAAACATGAATTATAAGTGCAAGCTGTAGAGCGGTAGAAACTGTGTAAACCTTAACAATTTGTGTTAAATATGTTCACGGTTGCGAATATATTTTATATTTTACTATCCAGGAGGAATGCTCGCTCGTTTTAAGCGGAACAATGCGCGTAGCGTAGTAAATCGAAAGCAATCGAATATCTAAGCTAAGCCCAGTCATGGCACGTCATTTCTAAAAATATTTCTGTGCGTATAACAAAATAGTGAAGTTCCGTACATTTTCCCACCGTCCACACATCATCATCACTTTCGATAGCATACAAATTCACTAATGATTTTGGTCAGGAAGTTGCTAAGATTGTGTGACTCACGAAAATGCAAAGTTTTAATTATTTAATTTGCGGACCTGTTTAGCAATGCGCTTTCCACGAAACCACGAAAATAGTGTGAAGTGTAATGTGTTGTGTATAGTGAGTATGAGTAGTATAGTCAGTGGTCAAGTTGTGACTTGTGAGGTTGTAAGTAACTAGTGGCTATGAATCACCCCGGGACTCTGCGTTCTGTGTTTTGTCGTCCGTGGATGCCAAAATTAAATTACTTAATCATAGGTGAAATAGAAAATCTCTATATTTAAACCGCGTGGGCTCCACAGTCCACAACACTCATTGACAACCTCTAAACCTAAACCTAACCCTAAAACTAAATAAAATAGAAAATATAAACAAGGCCATAAGAGTCTTAAGACGTTTGCTTCAGTGACTTCAGTGAGGAAGACGCACTGATTTTTAAATTGATTAAAACCTACTAAAATGGATTGTGTAAATATTCTTAGAATTTTTGGTGAAGACATATCTTTTAAAAAATTCATCGCGTTATTAATTATTTAAGTTTTTGACATTCATGACTCATTTCTATGGCGCCTTATGGATAGAGAACGCGATGAGTCACCAGACTAGAGAAACATCCAAACTTGAATAATTTTTTTTGGGTTCAAAAGAGACCTTAGAAAATCGAAAAAAAATTCTATAATAAGGGAACCTTGCTAACCAAAAAGCGCGAGTCTTCCCCTAAACTTTTTGAGTTGGATTATAATTTTTTCCTCTTACCATAATGTTACCATAATGAATACAGGGTGTTTACGGTCATTAGTTTATCCTTCTAGGGGATGATAGTATACTTGAAAAGTCTTAAGGCCCATTTCTAATTGAATCGCATGCAGACGTGCGAGTGCGAAGCTTGTGTTACGAAATTCAACACACATGTATCGAAGAAATCGCGTAAAACTGAGAAATTATTTATACTTTTCCGGTTTTCCTTGTCAGAAAATCTTAAAACATAACCATGTTTCATATCGTTGAAAATCAATTTTTTTTCTCGTCCTGATGCGGTTAAAAAATAGGGCGTCCAGATTTAAAATAAGAAACTTGAACTGGTTATCCAGGAAACTATAAACCGGAAAATTGATTGATCTAAAAATGTTCCCTGAATAAATCCATTACTATTTTATTAAAACCTAAACAAGTTTTCACCAGTACTTTTCGAGTTACAGAGCTTCAAAGATTGACCATGGTCGAACATGGTCGTGGTTTTTGACGTTTAACTCGAGAACCTTTAAATTTATTGCAAATTTTCAGAAATCTTTTTTATTCTTGCTAGTACACCTGCTAGTTTTCGAGATATCGGCAGTGACTTCCCAAATTGAGATTATATAATGATTATATTATCCCTTAAAAGATTAAACTCAATACCATAAACACACTGTATAATGATTATATAAAAAAACTAAAGTCTGCCTGATGAATGTTTTTTTATCGTGCGCCTATCAAACATATAGGAACATAGGGGACATAGGGATATGCATTTTACCTATCATCGTTATGAAAATTCCCCTGTTAGGTTTTTTTTTCCCGAATCTAGAAAACTTCCTCATTTCGATTTGCAACTGTGCTACTAAAGACTTAAAACTGAGTAATGTGTTTGAAATTATTACAAGGATTGTTTAGTTTAACTGCGCGCACCATGATGCAATCAATGATGGGTTAGACGTTAGACTGTTAGACACTCCTTTGATTGTTCTCCCGTTCGTTCTCCCGCCGAGCACCGACTGACCGCGAGCCCGTGTCAATTAGCATATCGCACATCGGCAGTTCGGCACATATTGCACTTATTTATTCAGAGACCGGACTCGACCGTCAACTGCGTCCATGGAATGTTGAACATTGCACATACATAGCACATGTCACGATGTCACATATTTTGGCGTTCATTAATTTGTAGTCGTTTAATAGTTTAATGGGTTTGTTTCATCAACAACACCACACTATATAATACAACATTCAACACCACTTTGAATGCTCATGTATACATTTATTTAATTGATTTATTTAATTACACTCTGACCTTAAAGTGTTCTAACAGACAGTGAGACAGTAAATAATTGATTTTAAATAGCGAAATGTTGATATCCAAATGTCCATCGTAACATCCAAACTTCAAACATTGATTATAACCGATTAAATAATGTATTCTTCGAGTTATTAACTATTTAAGTTTTTGAGAATCGAGACTCATTTTTATTGCACCTTATGGACAGAGAACGTGATGAGTCACCAGAGTAGAGAAAAATACAAACGGAATAAAATATTTCTGTAATAAGGAAACCTTGATAATAATGATAATTAAAAAAAGACGTGTCTTCAGTTGTCAAAAACGAAATTTCTTCCCTCTACTAACAATTTTTTCGCTCACCTGTGTTCAAAGCTTGATTTTCCGCTTGCTCGAATGAGCGTAAGATAGGCAATTGCATCGAGGCGGGCATCTAAAATATTTAGAGGCCCTAGGCCAAACATTGGGTATAAAATAATTTGAAATTGATAAATTTTGATTGTAGTTGATAATACAGGTGAAATAACAGGCAACGTCGGTAACCATGAAGTTTATATGGACATAGCACATCTTGCAAACGCCTCTATTCATATACACACAATATACTATTTTGTTCTATACAATGGTTTAGAATCATTTTCATGAAAAGTTGAGTTGACAATTAATACTATTTATAGTCAGCATATGTCAGTTTCTCAGTATGATTTTTAAAGAATATTTCCACTAAGTTAAGAGGTCATTTCGAAAAGATATTAATAAAAAAATCAAAATATTTCAATGTGATACTTTATAATACACTAACTCGCTCGATGCCTATCGCCATGGATATCGCCTTAATTCGCTTTTCTTCACATTATATACCGAAATAGCTCAATTAACAGTGCAACATCCGCCGCGCCCTGATGTTGTCCTCCCGTCCTCTGCCTTTCTCCTCCTCCTCCTCCTCCGCCTCCGCAGGACCGCGCACCGTATAACATCGCATAATAAGAAATTACTGTAATTTCTCGCAGTGTATATGCTGGCGGGCGGTAGGAAAATGCAAGATTTCAAGCGGATTTGCTTGATTATGTTGGCTGTCGCGGCGGGCGCGCACAGTGTGTATAAATAAGCAGCAGCCACGTGCGACGCGACGTGCACCGATTTGCCCCTCGTTAGCTCACAGCATGAAACACTGTTAACTATCGTCGCCGTCGGCGGCGCTCCGCTATAAACAAACGATCGTAAATTAGCCCCCCAGCAACTTCATTCTCCTCCTCGTGCTCGTCTTCATCTTCTCCCAGCAGCACTGATTTTCAGCATGTATTTGTATTCACTTTCAGCTTTCAGGCATTCATGCATTCATGGACCCTTATTCAGTCATTATCTAAGCAGAACAATTTCAATTACATATACTTGATTTGTTTGAATGGAATAGAAGAAGCAATATTTTTGTCAATAAAACTGGGGTTCCAACTTTTTTTTTGCTCACCTGCATCTGAAACTTGCTTTTCGTTCCTAATAAGGAAGACTTATTTTTAAATTAAGAAAAACTTTAAATTAATTTAAAAGATCGATATTGTAAATTTTTTAGGATTTTTAGTAGAGATGTCACATTTAAAAAAAATTATTTTTCAAATTATTAATTATTTAAGTTTTTGAGTATCGAGACTTATTTCTATGGCGCCTTATCAGCGAATGCTATGAGTCACCAAGAGAAGCGAAATTTCAAATAGTAATAATTTTTACGGGTTCAAAAGGGACGTTAAAAAAATCGGAAAATGTTTTAAAAATAACGTAGGTCTTCCTCATTTTAGGACTAAATTGTCTTTTAATAACAGATATACGAACTCGGGTCTAAACGCTGAGTTTCGGCACTACGTACACAATGTACTATTTAGTTTCGGTTTCAGTTGGAGACTTGAGAAAAGGACAATTTGATTTACTTTTTATTATTTGTTGTTATTGAAAGGAACCGAAAAAAAGATCAATACAAGGTGTTTACGGTCTTGAGTTTATCCTTCTAGGGGATGATAGTATACTTGAAAAGAAGTCGAAAATCCAAAAATCATCTTCGTAAAAGTCGTCTCATTGACGAGAAAATAATTATTTTGTAATTTTAACATTTAATAAATAATTTACGATTTTGTGTATATCTTACACCTCAAAAGAAGTATTTAAATCAATAATTATCTTAGTAAAAGTCTTCTGATTGACGAGATAATCATTTTCTTAATCTTTCAAAATTAAGAAAAAATAAATAAAAATTAATATCTCGCCAATGAGATGACTTTTACCAAGATAATTTTTGGGTTATCGACTTCTTTTGATGTATACTACTATCCGCTAAATCCTGGAAGGTTAAACTCACGACTGTAAACACCCTGTATTATTAAAATCAATTTATGTTCCATTCTTTTTTTTTCTACCATAATTTTGAATCCTAAAGATTTTTAGGTTTTCGATGTAGTTCTAACTCCAGGCTTGAAAGTTGTTGTTTGCATGTATTATTGTATTCAAGTTCTTCAAGCAATCGTTTTTTCTACCATAATTTTGAATGTAACGGTTTATCGAACCCTGCTAAAAATCATTGAAATAGCTTCATTGTTCGTTGCTTGTATAGCCTGAGTTTTTCATCAGTTTTCTCACAGTCACTGTTTGCATGCACTTCTTTTTTTGTGCTGGCGTCCTTTATTTATCAATTACCCCCCTCCCCTTCAACCACAGTCGACAAGGGAGTCGAATTCCTTGCGGCGAAGAAAACAGAACAATTATCCGCGTATTGTTTGCATGTGCGCGCATGGAGCAGTTTGTTGCAGTTAGCAGGATGTGACAATGCAGGAGAGGACTGCATTAGTGCGCGGGGGGAGGAAAGCGGCGCGCGGCGGCAGTGGCGGCATTAACGAATCCATCAATTCGCAGCAGCGCGGCGCTCCTCTCCCCCTTCAATCTTTATCGTCTCGAGGCCTTCGACATTATCGTGCTGTGCGCAGCATCATCTCCCTGCACCCCCACCCCCCTTCATTCTTCATGCATCGATTACGCACGACGAGCGGAACTTAATTTCGATTCGATGTCGTTGCAGCAGCAAGATATTTATTGTTATTTTCCGAGTTGCCCATCGATCTCCAGGTGGATATTTAAATGTTGTTTTGTCGTGTGGAAAATTGCAACCACATTTTAAATGCGAGTTTCAAAAAAATGTAATGTGTTGGCAAACAGTTACGCAGGCTGTGGATAAACATGGATGGGGGCTGGGGGGGATAGAGGAGATACATTAATGTTGCGCGCCGACGGTGGTAATGCGGATAATCAGTGGGATGGGAAAGTTGGCTGGCTCCGGTGGCGGCGGCGGGCGGCGGCGTCCTGGCGCCCGACTGTCGGCCTCCGTTTACTGTCACAGCATCCCATATCCCATCCCGGAGCGGCGCGCGCCCAAATTCCCATCCCCCCTCGCTCCGACCCGTGCGCAAAACCCTCTTTTTTTTGTTATCTTTTGGCTTTCTTTCAAAATGACTTCTGAAATAAACAATGTCTTTATTTTAGTTTTATTCAACTTCAATTTTAACCTTAAAAAACAAGTGAAAACGAGGTTAAAAAATAAAAGTTGTTTTGAGGTTATGTTTTGCGCTACGCGCAGCGCAGTATTATGAGTGAATATGAATTCGAATTCAAGAATACATCAATATGTGTTTGTGCATTTCAGGTGAATAAGTTGAATAACGAAACGAAACACTGGACACAAGGAAGGTACGCAAATACGACTAGTCATCGCACTCATCGCCAACATCGCCAATTCCTCCGCAACGGGCACATCGGCTGATCCGAGTAAGTGGATTACACAATACGCCCTCGCCACAAGCCACACACCGCAACGGGGTAAATATTTAGCTTACATTGGCTTTCCCCCGGTTTTCGGTGTGTTGTTACAACCTATGGTTACAACTTACAACAAATGCGTATGCGGGCGACAGTACGACACGACATTAGCAACATCGCTCCGACACGTTTGCGCAAATAACAAATAAATCCTGTGATCCTGTCGTGTCTTCACTTCCTTCCCCTTTTTGCTTTTTCCTTCACTTTGTGAAAGTTGACGTTGTTTTTTTTTCGTTTGCCCGGGGGGTCTTGATCTATGCATTGGTCTCGGGACTCTCGGGTGCCTCGGCCCATGGTCGAGGGGCGGCGCATTTCGCAAATCAAATTAGACCAGCCCGAAAAATGCCCCCGCGGTAATGAATAGTTGGGATGCGCGGCTCTGGATACTGCATGGATTCGAAAAGCGGGGGCCGCCGACGGTTTGGCGCCGAGATTTCGCGCCGCCCGCCGATTGGCGGAGCGGGGCGCGCGCCGGAAGCGCCGCCGACGCGCTTCCCCCACCGCCAGCGCGCCCCCGCCACCGCCAATGGGGTTGCAGCTTCCGCTCCGGCCCGAGGGGCGCCCGGCGAAGTTAACCCCGCTGAAAATTCCGACTTGCTTCATTCCGTACTCGTCCTTCGTGGTCTTCGGTTGTGTCCTGAACGAACTGCCAACCACTGCAAAGTTCAGTCAGTTTTCACTTCCATCACCTGCCAGTTCGCGACACTTTGCACTCTGCTGATTCATTTTCCTCCAGTTCCAAGTCAGTGCCCCGATTATGACATCATCGATTGCGAACAACCGGTAAGACATTTGCAAAAAGCTAAGCTATACCTTTGCTGTACCTTTGCTATACCTTTGCGTTGTTACTGTAGAGTTGCAGACTCTGTAGAGTTAAGGCATCGGTTAGATGTAATTGGAGTTTGGTTAGGTGAGGTTAATTTTGTGGTCCATAGAGCGCGCGATGGCGGCCGGCGGGTTGTCGACCTACTTCTGTTTTTGTTTGCCGGTTTTCACTCTCGTTGGCGGGCACGTGGCCGCCGCTGGTGGCTTTGGCGCTGGTCGGGTATCGATTGCGGCGCCGCGGCGCGCGGACGCCGACGTGTCGCGTCGCCCCTGGCAACGCAGCATCCCTGCCTGCCTGCCCCCGTCCCGTCCGCCGGTGCTTGTGATTCAATTATGTGACACGTTCTACTTTACGTCCACTTTGCTGCTTCCACAACTCCGATTTTATTGACTTACTTCCTTAAGTCGTCACCCACCCCCCACACCCTCCCCCATCCGTTTCTAATCTAATGCACTCTCTGCGCGCTTTGTGCCTAGTGCCCCTAGTGTCTAGTGCTATCGATTGCAATCGAATCTATTGTCTTTAGCGCTGCACCATGGCACTTTCGCTGCGCATCAACATCGTCGGGATCAATGTCACCAAAACGATCATCTTTGATGCGCACGCCACTGTCTTCGATGCCTGCAAGACCATCAGGGAGAAGTGCAGCGAGTATGATTTGGGCAAACGTAAGTTCTTTACATTTTAAGCTTGCTTTTGGGTACTTTGGGTCATAGCTTTATATCTTTGATTTTTCCATAGCCACTGAGTATGGGCTGTTTTTGACGGCCGATGACAATAAAATCGGCGTGTGGTTGGAACCCAGTCGCAGCCTTGAGTATTACATGCTGAATAATGGCGATGTGTTGGAGTACACCAGGAAAATGCGCACGCTGCGTGTTAAGATGCTCGACGGTGAGTGTGTACACTTTAGCAACGAACTCTACCTATATCCTAAACATTTATTAGATTCTGTCAAAACAATCATGGTGGACGACTCGCAAATCGTCCAGAACCTAATGGTGGTGATTTGCGCCAAGATCGGCATCACCAATCACGATGAGTACTCGCTGGTCCTCGAGGAGGAGGACAATATTGAGAACAACATGGACAATCGCAACTACGGCACGCTGACGTTGCGCCGCAAGCGTGAGGAGCGCGATAAGGACGATAAGATGGATAAGCTGCGCAAAACGATCAAAACCGATGATGAAGTCAACTGGTTGGATCCGTCGAAGACGCTGCGCGAGCAGGGCATTGATGAGCAAGTCACTGTCCTCCTGCGTCGCAAGTTCTTCTTCTCTGATCAGAATATAGACTCACGCGATCCGGTGCAGTTGAATCTGCTCTACGTGCAGGCGAAGAACGCTATTGTCGATGGTACACATCCAGTTACCAGCGATAAAGCTTCCGAGTTTGCTGGCATTCAGTGTCAGATTCATTTCGGCAATTACAACGTTGCCAAGCACAAACCTGGCCTTTTAGAGTAAGTTTTTCAAACGATCAGGCACGTGCAAACAGCTGGTGATTTTGTGGTTAGATTGGTTTGTTTGTATCCAGCTCACATAAGAGCCCACTTGACAGAAAGAGTGAATATGTCAGTATCTCCTTCGTTAGCGTTGAGCCTGGATGTGAGCTGGTTGCAAAGAAACCCAACCTGACAGAAAGTCCACTTGCCCTATTCACTGCCCTAACCTCTAACCTAAACATATATTTCTCCCTGGTTTCCGGTAGCTTGAAAGAGTTTCTTCCCCAATCCTTCATCAAGAAGGGCATCGAGAAGAAGATCTTCCAAGAGCATGCGAAACACAGCGGCCTCTCTGATTTGGAAGCGAAAGTGTTGTACACCAAGCAAGCGCGTTCGCTGCCCACTTACGGCGTGACGTTCTTCCTCGTCAAGGAGAAGATGACCGGGAAGAATAAGCTCGTGCCGCGTTTGCTCGGCGTGACGAAGGAGTCCATCATGCGATTGGATGAGAAGACGAAGGAGATTATGCAGTCCTGGCCGCTCACGACGGTGAAACGCTGGGGCGCTAGTCCCAGCACGTTCACGCTGGACTTTGGCGACTATTCCGATCAATATTTTTCGGTGCAGACCAACGAGGCCGAGCAGATTCAACAGTTGATCGCTGGGTATATTGATATCATCTTGAAGAAGAAGCAGGCAAAGGACCATTTGGGCATTGATGGTGATGAAGGCTCCACGATGGTTGAGGATAGCGTTTCACCACATAAGTAAGTCTTGCCTCTTGCATAACCCCATTTGTGCATGTGCATAACAAGTTGCCTACTTTTACAGAGCGACGATTTACCAACATGAAACGAACAAGATCAACAAGGTGAATACTGAATCGCTTGCGAAACCAGCTGTGCTACGTGGACAGGAAGGTAAGTTAATTTGGCCTAAATCGATGATTCATGATTTTGCGTATTTGTATAATTTGTGATTTTTTTAATTTCATATTGTTTTGGTTCTATTTTCGGTTGGGTTAGGTATGAAACCGTACGGTATGGGTCATATGGGTAACGCACAGCAAACAATAGTTAGCGGCAACGCCCCTCTGGGGCACGTTTCCACTCCGGTACGTTTTGAGTTTATTTGTTGTATAGTTCTATAAAACTCTGTTCACCTTGTTTTCATTTTCTTAACCTTAACCTAATTCGCCTCTAAACTTACCGTTGGTCGTGCGGTGGCGCCACTTTGACATAACGAAACGAGACAAAGACATTTCAGCTGTTCAGAACCTAGTTATGCCATTGGCTATAGGTTTGTTCAAACTAGTTCAAAAAGTGTAAATTATTTCTGTTTGTTTTGCGGAAATGATGAAAAGTGCAATGGAGCCGTGATGTTCGATTATGAAAGTTCAATACGAAAAAGTTCACCATTTCACTGAACTTAACTTAACTTTTTACACTACCTCCCGAGCAAGCAGCCACATTTCGTTAAGGTCTAACCTCAAAATCAACGTCAACAGCAACAACCTGAGGGGGCTTCACTATCTCGTTCGTTTAGAAACTGTCACCACATTTCGCACTACCCTGAACTACGATAACTGGAAATAAAAAGTTAAGTTAGCTAAGTTCAGTTCCAGTGTACGTCATAACTAGTTCAAAACTAGAACAAACCTTATGTGACAATGTTTGACTCGTTTCAGACCTTCCATTTTCTGACACCAGACGGCGTTTGGTTATGTTTAGAGGCGAATACTACTATACTAACACTTCGAGTTTCTCAGTGCTAATAATTAACGTCTTTTTCCATGCTTGTCTCTCTTCCTATTGGATTGATGAAGGAGTCGGCCGAGTAGGTACAGAAGCTTTGATTCTTTGTACATATTCCAATCCTGGCTATCCCGATTTGGCTCTCTGATGGTTTCGATGTGCAGTTAAAGTTTAAGGTTATTAAGTGCGTGTCGTTACAGATGCAACAAACGAAGGTCACATCGGTGTTATCCGAACCGCAGAGGGCGCTGCTATCGACCATCGAGACGACGCAAACGAAAATCGAAGAGTCCGTCATCGAGCTTGAGACGAAAGCGCAGTTCCCAGAGCTGGGCACGGATAAGCAGGCGAAGAAATGGAAGCAGGTGACGCTGGACACGCGAAAGCAGAATGTCGGCTCGCAGATTGCGGCGATGAACGCTGCGACTGCTCAGGTAAGTGCTAGCTTTTGCACTTTTTCCTGTGAATTGCGGGTTAGTAATGCTGCAATGTGCATGTAGGTTGTAACGCTAACATCCGGCCCGAGCGATGAGATTGATCATACGGCGGTGGGCGCCGCCATAAATACGATCGGCTCGAACTTGCCCGAAATGACGAAAGACGTGCGCGTTATCGCCGCGCTTATGGACGACTCCAATATGGGCGATAAGCTGTTGGACGCCACGCGCAAGTTGGTGAAGGCGTTCAGCGTGTTGCTGCGCGCCGCCGAGCCGGAGTCGAAGGAGCCGCGTCAGAATCTGCTCGGCGCCGCGTCGAAGGTGGGCGAGGCTAGCACGCAGGTGCTGGCGACGATCGGCGATGAGTCGGTGGAGCACAAGGAGGTGCAGGACATGCTGTTGGCGTTGGCCAAGGCGATGGCGCATACCACCGCGGCACTGATTCTGAGCGCGAAAAATATAGCAGCCACCTGCGAGGATCAGCAGGTGCAGAATCGCGTGATCGGCGCTGCGACGCAGTGCGCGCTAGCCACCTCACAGTTGGTGGCTTGCGCGCAGGTAGTCGCGCCGACGATTCACTCCCCCGCGTGTCAGGAGCAACTGACGACGGCGGTGCGCGAGGTTAGCAAGGCCGTGGAGAACTTGGTAGGCATTTGCAACGACAGCTGTGGCAATCGCGACCTTTTGAACAAGCTGCACGAGGCGGCTGCTGATGTGACGCGCACGTTGAATGATTTGCTAAATCACATTAAGCTCGTCGGCGATCATAAAGCACGCGAGACTGTGCAGGAGAGTAGCGTTGAGAAGATTTACGCCACCACGGATCGGTTGACAGCAGCGTCATCTTCCAGCGAGATGGTGAAGCAGGCGCGGATTTTGGGCGCTGCCACTGCGCAGCTCATCGAGAGCATTAAGACCGATGCGGAGCGGCAGCCGGAGAATTCGGACATTCAGAAGCGACTGCTAGCGGCTGCGAAAACCCTCGCCGATGCAACCGCACGCATGGTGGAAGCCGCACGCCAGTGCGCCAATAATCCCAAGGATATATCCTATCAGGATACGCTGCGCGCGAGCGCCGAGTACTTGCGCGACGTTACCACCGTTGCGACTTCTACGCCCGCGCTGCGAGCCAAACTTGTGGAGCGCGTAAATCATGCGGCGCGTCGTGCTGTTTCCACTGCCACACAATGCATTCAGGTCGCGCAGGCAAGCCACGCCTACAACACCAATCAGACGACGCAGGAGAATCTGCTCACCGACGCGCAGGATTTGGTCGAGACCATCCCACCGCTTGTGGATTCCATTAAGACGTCGAGCGAAGATCCGCAAGATACTAACAATCAGGTCGAGCTGATGTACGTCGCCGAGGTGTTCCTGCACCCAGCGACTAACTTTGTGCAGTCCTCGCGCTCTGCCATCCCGACGCTCACCGACCTGCAAGTCTCGCAGCATCTCAGCACCACCACGCAGCAGTTCGACTCGGATATCGTCGAGCTGCGCACGGCGATGAGCCGCGCGCAGCCTGTTTGCCAGGGCTTGGGTCTGAATGCCGCCTCGCAGATTATCGAGGATCTCAAAGACGAACTGCGCGAGTTTGAGCGTGCGCTCGAGAGCTTCGTGATTAAACCGCTGCCGGGCGATAGCACCGAGAAGGGCGCCGCGAAGCTGGTCGCCAGCGTCAAGCTGGTGAATCAGAGCGTCGCTCAGCTGCTCACGGCAACGTCGCAGGGCAACGAGGCGTACACATCGCAGGCGGCTAGGGACACTGCGCAGAATCTGCGCCATTTAACTGGCGCCGTGCGAATGATCGCAGCAACTATTGATGATAAGGACGCGCAGCGGGATCTTGTCAATGCAGGCCAGGAGGTGGTCGGCAATTCGGCGGTGTTGGTGGATGAGGCACGACGCGCCATCAGCGGCAATGAAGGCGTCACGGTGAACATGCAAGCGGCGGCGAAGGAAGTCACCAGATCTCTGGAGAAAACCTTGGCATGTCTGCCAGGGCAGCGCGATGTTGACGTGGCGATCACATGCATTAAAGAATGGTCACACACGATTAACAGTAACAAATTCCCGGCGACACAGAAGAGCTACGGGGAGCTACAGAAGGAGTTGGGAACAGCCGCGAATAACTTGAATGCGGCTAGCTCGGATGTCGTGAACACCGCGAGGAATCCATCTCAATTGGCGTCGAGCGCGAAAGATTTCAGCTCGGCATACCACGAGCTGCTGCAGGTGTCGATGGAGCTCGCCGGGCAGACTCAAGATGGGCAAACACGCGGGCAAATGGTCCATTCCCTGACCACCGTCTCGCAATCATCCAGCGAACTGCTCTCCATCTCGAAACAGTACTCTGTGGATCCTAACATGCCAAACGGGAGGAATCAACTTGCCGATGCAGCGCGCTTCGTCACCGAGAGCATCAACAGTCTGCTTGCTGTCTACACCAGCGCCACGCCCGGCCAGGCAGAGTGCGATAACGCAATGCGTAATATTCAGGCGATGAAACCCATTTTGGACAATCCTACCGAACCAATCAACGAGTACACATACTATGAATGTTTGGACACTGTCACGGAACGTAGCAATGTCCTTGGCGAAGCTCTCAAGGGCATTGCTGCCAGCGCCAAGACCGCGGACCATGATAAATTCAGCCAGAACGTGAAGACAGTCAGCGGGACGATTTGCTGCTTAATTGAAGCAGCCGCACAAGCAGCATACTTGGTAAAGTTTCTTTTGGTGGTTATGTTGTTTACGGTTTTAATTCGCATTGATTTGCTTAGGTGGGCGTGTCGGACAGCTCTTCAGTGGCAGGAAAACCAGGTTTAGTAGATCAGGCGCAGTTTGCACGCGCTTCGCAAGCCATTCACAAGGGCTGCTCGGTGTTGAATTCGTTTTCGAGTGGACAGCAAGACGTCTTGGCAGCGGCTACTTTAATAGCCAGGCACACGAGCGCCCTCTGTAACGCTTGTCGCACAGCGAGTTCCAAAACCACTAACCCTGTCGCTAAGCGGCGCTTCGTTCAAAGCGCACGCGACGTTGCCAACTCGACCTCTGACTTGGTCAAGGCGATTAAAGCGCTGGATAATAGCTATTCCGAAGAGAATCGACGCCTGTGTCGCGAATCGACTAAGCCACTACTTGGTAATTTGTTTTTGTCTAATTAATTCTTCAGTTTGAAACACCCGTTATGAGAATTTTGCTTTTTGACATTTGACACGCAACGAAACAAAAGCTTGTTTTATGTGCTAATTTGGTTGCCGTCTTTTTGCAGAGGCCGTTGATAGTTTGTACGTGTATGCGAATTCCAACGAATTTGTAAGCGTACCAGCCAAGATATCGACACAAGCTCGCCAAGCACAAGAACCAGTGCTGAACGCCGGTCGCCGTCTCATCGACACTTCCTGCTCGGTGATTAACACGTCAAAGAATCTCGTGCTTATGTCGAAAGACCCCAGCACTTGGCAGCAGTTCGCCACGAACTCGAAGGGCTTCTCGGATTCGATGATAAAGCTAGCGTCGAGCATTCGCGACAAAGCACCAGGGCAAGCCGACTGCGACCAAGCCGAGCAAGTGCTCACCCAGCACTTGAAAGCAATCGATAACGCCTACATGGAGATTTGCACGCAAACGTTTGCGCCGCGCAAAGGAGTCACGCTGCCCGTGTACAATCAACAAGTTGGGCGTTCGGCCGCCGAGCTGGCGGACGTTGTCGATAGCATTCGTCATTCGGCCAAGTTCGAGGCGGAGCACCTGGGCCATGGCATCAACCAAATGGTGCAGTACTTTGAGCCGCTGGTGCAGGGCGGCATTGGCGCTGCATCCAACCTGGCCAACACCAAGCAGCAGGAAGTGCTGCTCAACCAGCTGAAGAGCGTTACCGAATCAGCGCTGCAGTTGGTCTACGCGGCGAAAGACAGCGGCGGCAATCCGAAAGCGGTGAATCTGCATCCGGACGTGGACGAAGCGGTGAACATCGTGAAGGAGTGCCTGAGTGAGTTGGGCTCGAACGTGGAAACACTGTCGATGCAGAGCGGCATTGTGCAGGGCGTGGTCGAGACGATTTTCAAAGCGATGAGCAAACTGAGCGATAATCGCGCGTCGTTGATTCTCGCTGATGGCGATACTTCCTACGTGGATTATCACACTCGCATGGTGCAGTGTTCCAAGGACATTGCGAAGATTGCTGGGGAAATGGCCACGAAGGCATCGACAGATCCACAACGATTGGGGCAGTTGTCTATCGACCTGCAACATAAGTACATCCAATTGACGAATGACAGCATCGGAGCGGCAGCGGCTTCCACTAACTTCGAGATCTCAATGAAATTGCGAGAAGCCGTCCAGGCGTTGGGCGCTGCATGCGTTGATCTTGCACGCAGCGGCGGCGAATGTCAAGTACGCGCCGACCAGATGGCGCTGCGCGATATCGCCGACGCTTCCAGAAATGTCTCCGAAAAGGTTGCACGTGTACTCGCCACGTTGCAATCAGGATCACGAGGTACTCAAGCCTGCATCAATGCTGCATCTACAGTATCGGGCATTATTGGCGACTTGGATACGACCATCATGTTTGCCACAGCCGGTAACCTCAATCCTGAAAAGGACGGCGATCAATTCGCTGATCATCGCGAAAATATCCTGAAAACTGCTAAAGCCCTCGTGGAAGATACGAAAACTTTAGTGGCTGGCGCAGCGTCCAGTCAGGAACAACTTGCAGTTGCTGCACAGAATGCAGTTACAACTATAGGTAGGCAACCTCAGTCACAAAAGAAACAAATGACGTATTAGTCAATCTAACGTGACGTCATTCTAGGTTAGAGTTCTGGAGGGATGGCGATTTATTGCTTCTAATTGGATTCATCTGCAGATTTTTTGATCATTCTAATGTTACATCACTCTTTGTGTTTCATGGTTTCTCCTGCGAATTTAGAATGATCGCAATTTGTTGTCCCTCCAGAACTCTAATCTATCTTAGAATGACTAGTAAGTGGTATTTATTGGTTATTCCTTTGTTTTTGCTGTACAATAGTTCAACTAGCAGAAGTCGTCAAGTTTGGCGCCGCAAGTCTCGGCGCTGATAATCCTGACTCCCAAGTCATGCTCATCAACGCCGTCAAGGATGTCGCCAGCGCGCTCGGCGACTTGATTCAAGCTACCAAGTCCGCCAGCGGCAAACCGGTCAATGATCCAGCCATGTCGCACCTGAAAGACAGCGCAAAGGTACGTGCCGTGTTTCTAATATCACAACTAACGCCACCCGCCGTTTAACTACGTTTAATTTACCTTTAACTTCACTCACGTTTCGAGGTGATTAATTAGGCCATTAATTTGCAATTGGTGTGGACTTTAAATGATTAATCAACTCCTCAACACTAAGCGGTTCATGCATTTTTGGTTGAATGGTGCGATTGTCGCGATTGATTTGGTGATTTTTGGATTAAAACATGTGTTCTCATTTAAAGTCCACTTTCTTGATCATACATCACAAGATCACAACTAAAAACGGTTTAATCGGGTTTAGACTCATGCTGCGCGTTTTTCATGCCGAGTTGTTAAAAGCGTGTGCAAAAAGAGAGGTTTGTTGTAACACATGTTTTAATTGGCTGGCAGGTACCGGATTCAGACACCGATTGGTGGATTTCTGACCAAGAGGAAGAATTGCTGCGTATTTTAAGCGACAGCTGCGAAAACATTAACGCAGATTTGCAAACTGACATCACACAGTGTATAATCGCTACCTAAACAGTACTTAATCGCGTTTGTTTGCTCCATCGTCTTCTAAATATTACTCTTGTATTGTCTATATCTGTATTTACATCGGAGTAACGTTTTCGATCACTTTACACGATCACACATCACGTCGCATTCATTGTTTTAAAATATCAGCCTCATGAAATGTTGCTCACTTAAAAACAAATGAAATCGGGTAATACGTAAAATCACGGAAGTCCACATTTTAAAACTAATCCAGTATACCTATACATCAGAAAACGTACTCATTTGGTGTCTTATTTACTCATGCATATCAGTATCAGTATACTCTCAATGATTAAATCCAAATATATTTTTGTGTTGTTTTATCATCACTTCATCTTCTTTCATTTACTCTGACCACAATTTCGTTTAATTGACCCGGTATGTATTGGTGTATTTCTTGTGTCCACAAACGCTGACCTTATAGAATGTGTTTCTTGTGTGCCGCTTCGAACTGTGTGTCTTAATTCTTCATTCAAACGAACTAATAGCAATTCTTTCGCTCTTTCGCCAATTTACCGCAAAAAAAAACTCTATGCCTAGGAATTTTGAATAAAAGCATGTGTGTTGGGAGGAATTCGAGGTTAAGGTACTCGTTCGTCGCTAATGCCTTATGTTTATATGCGCAGGTAATGGTAACTAACGTAACATCGTTATTGAAGACCGTGAAGGCCGTGGAAGACGAATCCACCCGAGGTACGCAAGCTCTGGAAGCCACGGTGGAGGCGATTGGGCAGGAGATGCGCCAACTGCGCACGTTGGAGGGCTGCCGGCCGACGGTTAGTCCCGAGGATATCATAAGGATCACCAAAGAAATCACCAGGGCGACGGCGAAGTCTGTCTCGGCGGGGATTAGCAACAAACAGGCAGATATCATCGCCGCGGCGAACGTCTCCCGCCGAGTTATCAGCGAAATGCTGATTATTACCAAGTCGGCGTCGGAGTATCTCGCGGAAACGTTGGATTTGAAAACCAGGACGCTGGAAGCTGGCGATGACTGTGCCAAACAGTACCGGGAACTGCTCTTGGTTATTTTGCAAGGCAATTCGGCGGATGCTAAGAACACGCTGCCGTTGATGGCGAGGAATATTGCGCGATCGTGCACGGAGCTCTTAGCAGTGGCTGAACTGCTGAAAGGCTCCGATTGGGTTGATCCGCAGGATCCCACCGTCATCGCGGAGAATGAGCTGCTTGGCGCTGCGGCGTCCATTGATGCTGCTGCTAAGAGACTTGCCAATCTACGACCGCGTAAAACAATCAAGGTAATTCTTGTGTGTACTTTATACACGTTCTTTAAACTTTCGATAAACTTTGTAACATTTAAGGTTATGTGTGTCTAACAAACTTTTTCAGGTGGATTAATCTTGATCGCTCCTCGTTGCCGTTTCTGCTCTTTACTGTGAGATATGTTTGATATTCTTGGTTGTCGTATTTAAAAACACCCAGGAGTCAAACATATTATTACAGTGATTGGCACTTATACTACCACTTTAATAAATTTACTAAATAACAACGTGTTTTACCATGCTGATGTACCAGGCACTCAAATCAAAGATTTGTTTGTGTTGCAGAATAATGAACTTGATGAAACCTTAAACTTTGACGAGATGATACTGGAAGCGGCGAAATCCATCACTGCCGCCACGTCCGCATTGGTGAAAGCTGCCAGCGCCGCCCAGCGCGAACTGATTGACAAGGGCAAGATCAGCAGCACTCCGCTGTCTTCCTCCGACGATGGCCAATGGTCCGAGGGGCTGATTTCCGCGGCGCGTTTGGTTGCAGCTGCAACGCACAGCTTGGTGGAGAGTGCCAATGGTTTAGTGCTCGGCCACTCCAGCGAGGAGAAGCTCATCTCTTCCGCGAAACAGGTTGCCAGCTCCACGGCGCAGCTCCTCGTTGCGTGTAAGGTGAAGGCAGAGGGCGACACTGAAGCCACGCGGCGTTTACAGCAGGCCGGCAACGCCGTCATCAAAAGCACTGATAATTTAGTGATGGCCGCCCGACAGGCGATCAGCAGCGAAGAGGAACGCTCGCTGGTGTTGAACAAGAAGATGGTTGGTGGCCTGGCGCAGGAGCTGGATGCGCAGGCCAATGTGCTGCGCGCTGAGCGCGAGCTGGACGAGGCACGAGGCATGCTGTTTGCCATCCGCCAAGCAAAGTATAAGTTTAAGGGCGGGGACACTTCCGGCGATGAAACCGACGGCAATATTAGCGGATACGATGGCGCGTCAATGCGGTGAGTGATGAAGGTGTGTGTCTAACCCCAACTAACGGCTTGATTGGTGTTTAATTTGTTGTTAACTGGGCTAACAATGCACGGTGCTTCACGTGTAGCTTGTACATTTTCTTGGCTTGCGAATTTTCCTTTACTAGCAATCCTAATGTGGTGTACGTGTCTTTTGTCCTTTAATCGTTATTTAGCATTAATTAGCTGCACCAATTAACGTAGAGTAAACCGTATTTGCACAGTCTTGATGTTACGCACATTGGAGTTGAAACAAAAGTCACTGTGACAAAGAAATTTAAGGAAGAACTAAGTTCTAAACTGCAGGTGAGTGTTTTACTTTTTGTTTTGAGTAATAACTAGCTAAAGTCACTAGATGTCACTAGCACATAGCATGAACTTGAACCTGCATGGCGTTGCCGTTAAATTGGTTGCCTACGAGCGTGCAACACATTCACGCACTATAAGAATAAAATTTATGGGTTGCAGTTTCGAGGGCCCAAGTAATAATCAATATTCACATCCACATCCACATGCGAACTATGAGAGCGGCTACGGCTACATACAAAACGTAGAGCGCACAAATACGAACTCGCTGCGCAAGCCGACGACGATTAATTTACTACCCGAAATAAAACCGTCACAATTCGCTAACAATTACATTAACAACAACACGAGCGCCACCTCTTTCCGGCCGCCGCAACAAACGCCCAGCTCGCCAAAGTATCCCACCGCATCGCCGAGCTTTGATCGCGCACCGAGCTACGATCGTGCGCCGAGTCACACCGCCACTTTACCAGTGAGTCCGACTTATGCACACCGCCAGCAGTACCCACCAACATCGCCGAGCGTCGAAAGCGTACCAAAGTATTCTGTCACTTCGCCCCCTACCTACGATGGCTCGCAGAAGATAATGTCGCCCACGTACGATGCAAGCAAGCAATTTGCGCCCGTTACATCCCCAAGCTACGACTCCCGAACATTTAGTCCCACTTCAGGCAAGTCCTTCCAAGGCTCTCCGAGCTCGATGTCCCCGAAGAGCGATTCTGCGAATATCTACGGTTCAATCGACAAGTCGTTCAATACATTTGGAAAACCAATCGCTGTTGCTGCTGATTATCCCAACCCGGAAGGCTCGTACACCCAAAGCGATGCCAGCACAAACACATTCAAAATACCGGGTGGCTACAAAACCGTCTCCAATAAGTTCGAAAGCTTCCAACAGTCTTCAGCGCCAATGTCCTACACCGCAACGGAGAAATTCTACACGCAACAACCCACGCAGGAGTTTTACAAAAACGGCTCGAATTTTCAAACATCCTCCTTTCAGCAGAGCTCAAAGGTCCTGGGTGACACGCCAGGCATGACGGGGCAGCAAAAGATTACGAAGTCGACGACTCAGCAGGTCACTGAACGCAAAACTATACAAACAATGCGAAGCACAAAGCAGGAATCGTCCTCGAAGACTTTCCGTTTGGAATAATTATATGTAGTTTATACGTAGGGGCAAAGTGTCCTTATCAGCTGTAATGGTGCTAACTGCAACTGCTTTTTAATGAATTTTTGAACTTAACCAAAAAAAAACATGTGTATTGTACATTTCTTTCTTTTGTGCCAATTTTACTTACAAACTCTTTTTGGACGTATTAATTTATTAAGTTTTTAAAGGATTTATGATATATAACTTAGTGCCTGTTTAATATACACTTAATTATGTGTCCACGTTTACACACACATAAATATCGTGCCTATATGACGTATACTTAAGGAAAGTTCATTATCTTTATAAAATCATATTTATAGATATATTTGTCTATTAACAAATATTAATTTCATAGTGCAAGCAAGACATAATAAAGAGACATTAAAACAATGCGACTATGTGCGTTATCTTTATATTTATGTATTTGGGTGGATTAGTATTTATTTCACGGGATTACAGAAGCGCAGACGATTGGGATCCAAATGCAATTACCATCCGATTGGAATGTTGTTCAATTCGACGTATCGTTTCAGCCAGTCGTAGAGGGGTAAGTAATAGTCGAGCAGGGGCTTCGTCGATATGTAGTCCTGCCCAGTGAGCATCTTCAACACCTGTGTCCAGTGCACACTTACTCCCAAGGACATTGCTTCCCTACGCAGAGAAAGACACTATTGTAATCCCATTAACAATCAATAAATTCTGTTGATGTTGAAACTAAGAATTTCTAGAAATTTGTTTTAACCTGAAATACGTTTTACCAAGTCGGTAGGGTCACATTCTAAGAAATTTGCTCTATATCTAAAATGCTATTTGCCTCTCACCTCTAGTCTTATGGCACATATCGCGCATTCTCTCTTTCGTGCCCCGACCGGCGACACTCGACGATGTTGTTTTGTTTCTCATGACCGACTGGATTGCACCGTAAACAAGAGCATCGGCGAGCTCTACACTCGGACACGCGGACTACGCACACGTGCAAATACGGCGCCCTACACGTACACCGCGCACCACATACGCAACACTCGCGAGCGCGTCTATGCCACGCGCTTCTCAACACACGGTACTTCGTTACTTGTTTCGTTGTTTCATCTTATTTCTACTTTCCTCTAAGTTCTTAATATATGTGTATCAAACTTATGTGCGTATTAACCCTCATACGACGTATTCCACGCTAAACACGCGGATGTATCGGAGACATACCCTACTGATTTTTTTTTCATAAAGCAGAAGATGTGCATACACTTTTCGTTAAATTATAAAATAATTTGTCTGAAGTCAACTTTAACTCTTTAACAAGCGGTGTGTTCTGTTGTAGACCTGTAGGCATGTAGTCATAGTCGTGGAAGCAGTACTAACATAATTCCTTTGGCGTTCAGTGGCTTAGTGGGACTAGGGGGACTGAGGAGTGTATCTGCTTACTGCTTTCCTGCTTATATCATGTTGGCTAACGGTGCAAACGGTGCTGCACAGCGCATCGTATGTAAATGCAAGGCTTCCCATGTGTTGGCTCTTCCCAGTGGAGGCACTGAGCCCCACTGACCACATGGTCGTGTCTATTTGCACGCCTCACTCTTTTGCTTGCTCCTTCAGCTGTGGCCTTTTCTATGGCTGCGCCAGGCCGGCAGCGAAATGCAGTTATAAAGCGACATGTGTATGTGTGTGTGTGTGTGTGTGAATTGAAGCCGGTTATGCGCGTCACGGTGAAATTGTCAGGATTGGCAAATGTACCTGTACCGCCTTGTACGCGATTCGATTCATCCGTCGCGTCGCTGATGATCTTCGACGGCGCGGCGCGATTGATGAGACCGTCTGGTGCACAGAAGCGCACCGTCTGCAATGACTAACGGAACGTTCCAGCGTATACTGCATTTGCTTCGTCTATATATATGGCCATCGATAAGCCGCAGCCTCTTCATATGTGTATGCGTGTATTTTCAACTGTTAGACTGCGATTCAATTGATCAGATGATCAGACCATGATGATGATATTAATTATGGTTTTAAATCGTATTATTTGAAAATTTTACATACAGGGCATTTGTCCTAAACTAATAAACTACCTCTTCTATACTAGGTGGTGTCCTTCCTTAGAAGGAGTGATTCAATATTTTACCATTGTATAGTTGAACGCCTGGAAAGTTTTGTTTTCACTTCTAAAATACATAAAAATAAAAAATTAAATTAATAATTAAAATTTAAAAAATACATAAAATCTTTCGTTTCAAATTTTCATTGAGGTCAATGAGAAATCATTGTCGATAACAGTTCTTCAGTAAGTAGCACTATTCAAGGAAACATACAAGTGGCAACGATACATAACCATTGTTAGAAAGCGAAATAATATTTATTTATGTATCAAGGCAGTAAAGTTGGATTTTTTAATACGGCTACGTCTCGGCAAATAACCACGTGAGTAATTGCTATTGTAATTGTTGTTGATTGCTTTTCTTATCTCTTTCGTTTGTTGCTCTTTTGTTTTACCTTAGTGCCTAGGCATAGAAAAGCTACTTTAATGCAGTTTTTTATTTTTATTGCCGATTTAGGAAAAGCGAGTTTTAATGTCAAATTAATAATCAAAGTTAGATTGTCAAACAGTCAAACACCGATTCACGGTATTCCGCAGTTTGTTACGCAGTTTTAATAAGCAGTTTGTGAGTGTGCATACCATTTTGTGTCCTTATAATGAACAAACCTTGAATACGCGAATCTTATCATAGTATATGGGCTCTGTGACAGAAGCTCTCAACAGGCGATTGAAGAATACCGCACAGCTGTATCAACGATTGAGCGACTTTGACTCCATTGTGCCTCTGGATCGTTGATCGGGAGAAACATCAACTCAAAATGCAGAAAATAAAGACGCGATTTTGGCAGCGTAGTTTGGGATTGAACTCGGGCACTTGGAGCAATAGTGATAATGCCAGGGAATTGAAGATTCCAAGTCATAAAAAACTGTTCTGTCCGTTTTGCACGTCGAAGGTCTCCTTCCTTACCATTATACGATATTACGAAGGTTGTTGATCGAGGGCATCGGTCTTCATTTTGAGTAGTTTTAAAATTCCAATACAAAATTTTAAAAAGCAAAAAAGCAAAGTGATTTCCTTTCTTTGCGTTGCTTTTTTCAGGTTTAATCTCGGTATTTATGAATGAGTCTGGAAAGGCATAAATGTTGCCATTTTAAAATTTCTTTAATATAGAGTTCTTCCTTGGCCCCGTTCAAGATAGAACTTTGTGAATTTTTTGAAATGACTTGTATTATACCATTTTGCAGATCGTCTTTATTGAGAGGACACCACCTTCTGTCCACCCTGTAGAGTGTAGAAGCATACTACAAGGGATGGACGATTGAAGAAAAACAAAAATCGTTGGTGTTGCGACACGATTTCTGTTCTTTACTATGAACGCTCATATAATAAACACTCAGTATGCTGTATGGTTTGTGCGTAGCATCACCGCTAGACTTAATTTTCTCGCGGTAATTAATAAATTAAGTAATGCTGTAACGCTGAATTACTCAACTCAGCTCGTGCCGGGCGCCGCGCCGCCGACCTTATGTTCATCATTCGCATCACGCACATATACATCAAGTGCTTTTATGAAAATATCAAAAGCCAATCATACTTGATATTCAAATTCAAATAGAGAGAAGCAATCAGCTTAAAATTTGTTTATTTTGCGTTTAAATTAATGTTTTTGATGTTTGATTGGATTGAGTCATTTTGTGTTGAAGTTTAATTTTATACAGGATGTTTTTAATGTTAAATAAAACTACAGAGAGAAAATAGCGGTCGCAGCTAACGGAAAACAATAAATGCAATTACGAATGTCGAATGTTCTAATGTCTAATCAATATGGGAATATGCCCAATGGCTGCGTCTTTTCGTTCTTCTCTTTGATAAATTACAGAGCGCTTCGCAATTTGTTTCGGGACATATATAATCTCGCCATTATTTCGTATATAATCGAATGTCTGTTGTGTCTTCTTTTATTTTACGATTGTGCAATGCGCAATCGCAACGCAATGAGAAGCACAGTTAGTATTGCATGATCATTAAGTTATTAGCTTATTTCGTTATTTCATTATAAATTCAATTCTATTGTTGTTTTTTTTTTTTGCTTCGGTGCTTTAATTTCAATTTCATTTTTGGCGATTCAGCGATTGTGAAACCGAATCAATGGTTCAACGCAATCCGGTACCATTTGCAAATTTTAATTGCATTTTGTAGTATTATTTTGATTTTGATTCAGTTTTAATTAAATCAGTAATACTTTAATTTTTTTCACATCTTATTTTCTCAAGTCCAGTCATCGCATAAATATTCCCGAAATGTTAAGATTTGCTACAAGAATGTTGGTCGCTAACTTCAAGGCTCCTCCACCTCTACTCTAGAGTCGACACAAAATGACCATTAAATTGCTGCTGCGCGCCTCAAATATCAAAGCGCACTTTTCCATTTAATTTTGTCGCCGTTCGCCGAACGTTTCATTGAACTAGTTTCTATTCGACGATTCTGAAAGAAGCCATAATTAAATCAAATCAATACAGTGAGCAGGTAATTAAATTGTGTGATATTTGCACTTGCATAATTAATAAAGTCCGAAACCGAAACTCACTTGTGTGCAGGTAAAACACGAAAATGTCAATTACAACTCGCAGCGAAGCGGAATGGGGATTATGGGATTGGGATATTGGGAATGAGAATATGATGGAATGCAAACACTCGGAACGGCATGTTATCGACAATGCGTACAATTAAACAGTCCATTAACAAACAAAGCACTCGATATTGCCGCTGTGTGGTGTGGCGTTGGCGATAGAATGCTTGAAAACTGTCATATAGGCATAGAAGCATAGAGACTTGGAAAAACATGTGAGAGAAATTGCCATGGTTTACACGTAGCACGTAAAATTCTTCGCTCGCATAATGGCGCCCGAGATAAGAATATCTAAATGCTTGGGTGACGCACCGATCCACCGACGCACACATCATGCACACAACTAAGCTACTGAACTTACACGATTATTACTTCTATTTGAGTTGGAACTTGATATTTTGCTTTATGTCTATGATTGTTACAAATATCGTAAAATGTGTGCCTTTGCTTCAACATTTGAATATACAGGGTGTTAATAAAAAATACTTTACAGAGCTTGGTGAGTGATAGAGGACATCAAAACATGACGAAAAGTCCGATACACGAAGGTTCAATACTCAAAGGTTCTCGAGATATGTACTCTTTGAAAAAATTTTTACAGCTTAAATTTTGTTTGTGATATTGCGTTATTTGGTTTTTTTACGAATAAATATGCATAGAATAGTGTGCTCTGACAATGCATGTTGTTAAATTGAGAGGAATAAACTGACAATTGCCGAAGATACAATACCCGTTTGGGGGGACAAGTTTCGAACAAATTAGAAATGGAACTGCATTCAATCGAGCCCGTGAATCCCTTCGCCAACGACTTCAACTGTGCATACAAGAGGATCGACGATAATTTGAAAACCTTGTGAAATAACTTTTTACTGCAATAATTGGTTAGTTACA
>JARJDQ010026030.1:0-12844 GCA_030264215.1 Geostiba sp. GC000077
TCAAAGATTGTTTCGCTTTCAATTTGCATATTCATTGCCTTCTTTGAAAGAAATGTATTTCTTCGAAAGCGCTGAAGATCAAAACTGACCACCTGGCTCACCGGCGGCTGTAGCATCGGTGACGCGCAAACACAACAAGATGGCGGCGAACGAACCAAATTCGTAATTGCTATGCAACGCGTTCTGGGTAATTAGAAAATCGTTCCGTATTATCTTACCGAGTGGCGTAAATATCAAGTAATGCGAATGCAAATTCCAAATTGCGAATAATAAGAGAACGTATGCAAATGATTGAATGTGGGAAAATGCAACAAAAACAAAACTGCCCAACATAACGTCAAAGAGGCAGTAGGCTCAAAACAAATAGGTAAATATTCATGATGATGATGGAAAACGTGTGGGCACAGAATATGTAAATAATGCCTTACCAACTATAGCTTTAACATACAGTGTGTTCCCGGGTTCTGACTTGTGCTGAATGATCCCTTGGTCCCTTGGAGCCGTCCGTTTAACTAACGGAACAAAAGAGAACAAGAGCGGGCAGGTGTCAGGTGACAATAGATGATGAATGTTAATAGCCCGTAATTATAATGGTCGCTGTGTGCGAGAGGGGAAGACGGGAAGAGATGGGGTTGTGTCGTCGCCGGGAGCAATCAAGAGCAGACGACGCAACCGGCGAGGCGGTCGACGCGCAAGACGCCTCAACACCCAGAGGGCGAGGATATGGTAATGACTCTTGTGCAGACGAGTCGTCTCATCGTGATTAACATTTCTTTCATCGTTTCATCATAAGAGGGCACGAGGCCACAATGCAACCACACTACATGTGACGCCATCTAGTAATAGTAGTAATGAGTGGAGTCTTAAGAGACATGTGTAAAAGGTGCAATAGGGGGGGTGTAATTTCAAATTGATTCGGATCGTATTCGCCATCAATAAAATCTAATCCGGTTAAAAGCCTTTCGCGTCTTTGCTGTTGCAGTGCTGCCCATTTCGCGATTCGGAGATTCGGACCGACTATTACTTAGTCTGGTTTAACATTCCACGTTGAAGTAGAACTAGAGGCGTCTTTACATTTTACATTTTCCAACTCCCCATCTTGGCCCCATCCTGGTTCTTGCCTCCTGCATGTTACATGTTCATCTTAACGCCGGATCCTTTAGGATTCGCTAATAAACCTAGTTTACGTCCTCCAAAAGACGGGTTCTTTCGCTTAAAAATGGATGAAATCACTTGAACGAGCCAATCATCAATCGTTCCTCTACGTTTCAGGTCTCCATAAAAGTCCATAAGAAGACTTCGCATATTGAAAGATAATTTCAGTAAAAGTTCATCAAAGTGTTTATTTATAGTTAAACCTACCCATGTAAGATTTACTACTATTGGAATAGAGAGGAAATTTCTTTCTATTTTGTCACATTCTTTAAGTGCTGGTGTTTAAGCGATGAGTTTTCATCTTTTGATATTTTTAATACTTTTTGTAGTTGATGGATGAATGACTAAGACAAATTTACGACTCGGCATGAATTTAAGCGCGCGAGTAATACGCGTATAATCAATTTACAATCGCGATCGATGATCGCTGATGTCCGCTCGATTTTGATCTCTTCTCATCGCTCTTTCCACCTCGGTACCTCGGATTTCACGTGCGACCGGCGCGAACGTTTGGAGGGCCCTCGGGTCGAAATCTTCGAGTCTTCGACTGGTGGACTTTCAATCTTCATCGGACTCATCGCATGCGCGCTTATCGCGCGTCCGCATCACGCATCGGCGCGAATCCGAGAATCTCGACACGGACTGCGTATTCAATCTTAATCTGGCTCTGCGTCTACGCCCGGACACAACCAGAAGTCACGGGGAAAAAATACAAGGAAGCTGCCGACACGAACAGTTTTGAAAGATTAGTGGGATCAGGTTATTAGCATTTTGAGTAGCTTAACTACGTTCTACGTTTAGTAGCACTTACGCTTACATATGTCGATTGATATCTGCAGATTTAACCCTGTTTGGAAACCCCCCACTTTTCCTAATTCTTATAAAGAAATCTAAAAATGCGAAGTGTCCGAGTAGATCGAAGCTTATCTACAAGAAAAGCTTAGAACCTTAGGATTGAAAGAAGTGAACGAAATAAAAATCGAATGCACCTGACGCCTTAACTTTGTCCGAGAACGACATAGAGGGAACGAAACGGTTTGAGCATCGGGCGTTCCATTGCATTCGGTTGTTTATTTCCAGCGCACGAATGCCCCTCAGCTATCGAGATGCGAGGGAAAACGACTAGATTCTCATGATAAAACAACAGCAACAAAATAAGAACGAACGCAAGACAAAACACTCCTGGAGTAGCTGGGGGGATAAAGAAATAGACATCTAGAGTTGTGGAAATTCAAACAGTTTATTGGTAAAACGCCAATATCAGCAAAAATTGCTGTAAATAATATTATTGATTATATTTATTTAGTTGTCAGCTCCATTTGGAAATGTTGTACGTTGACGATAAATTACATCGAAATCGTTTGGTGCGTTGGTGGTATTTTCGAAATCTGAGTGAGTACTGTAATCGAAAATAAAATATTGTTATTGCTTCTATTGCTGCTCCACAAAATGGTCAATAGCACGAGGGCAACGCGTACCTCGATGCGTCGTTTTGTAATTTAATTGATAATAACCGAAAGCGGATCGTTAAAACGAATTTGAATATTATTTACAAGCACCGTTTTACGAGCGCACCATTAATTGCGAAACGTTTTTAATTGATGTCTTCGGATTTGGTTGGGTTTTGTACGCGAACAATGTAGCTCCGAAGAATATCAATAAACGCAATGGCGATGCTCGTAAATTATGCGCGTTGGCAACTGCGGAACGAGGAGAGGAATTAAAGTATTAATAATGCCCACGAGACGTTTAGTTCCTGCGGTCTCTCGTGGGCTGGAAGACCTTTGGGCCTTTTGAAGAAGAAAAGAAAACGCTGCGGTCGTCGCTCGTTGCGCACAGTGGAATACGTGTTGGAGCGTGGGGAGCTCCCTGCGTGTGCCCTTCTTCGGGGCCTCGGGGCCTCTGCGCTCATGGGCCCATGCGGAGCGAGAAAGGTCAACCCGCACCCGCCGTGAGAACTACACCAAAGCATATCAATCCCTAAGAAACTCGTTAGAAGATCCATAAGGTATAAACAATGTCTAAAACGATTAGCGCACACTTTCCATGGATCCATGGGGGCACTTGTTGTTTTTCATTGTAATTGTCCTGAATATTACAAATAATTAGTTTTGTTGGGTTTTCCTGAGCTTTATAGTTTGGAGGAAGGAGGACTATTCATCGTGTCTCTCCTTGGTGGTTGATGGTCGAGTAATTACAGTATTGTAATAGACGCATGTAGCACGCCTTTGGGGGACGTTATGTTAAATTAAGGGATGTTCCAAACCGCTTCTACAGCCTCCCATTGCCGCTGCTGCTTCATCAGCCCTCGAGTCGTCGAGGTCTCGACGACTCTCAAAACTTTGCAGAAAATGCCATTTCGAACATCTACTTTTCCGTTATTTTCTCAACTAAAAGTCGACTGTACGCACTTTCGCAAATTTTAGGCGTTTGTATACTCAAGAGAGCAGGTTGGGTTGATGGCGTTTGCTGCAGGCTTACAGGGCGGGAGAAAGACATAAAACACTGCTCGTCGCCCTGAGAGTGCTGATGGTGATTGCAGCAATTTGCTTCCTTTGCATTTTTTCCTTCCAACGCGTTTATCCTACAACCCCGCAGTCGATTGCAAGATTACTGGATTTTCCCAGCCAGATGCTAAGCAAAGTTTATTTTATTCTGTTTTTTTACATCAATACGCCTTCTTTTCTGTTAAATAGAAAGATCTTGAAAAAATATTGCACCTGTATTTTTTATTTTTCAATTTGGTCTAGTAGAACGCGAAATATTGAGCTTCCAAGTGTATATCATCTGACGTCACGCGTGACTCACGACTCACTCACAGAACTCACTCACTCACTCACTCACTCACTCACTCACTCACGACTCACTCACAGAAGTGACGTCATCCGCACTAAAACTCAAATATCTTACGTTCTACTGGACCGATTTGAAAACGAATTTCACCAAAAATCTTTTAAAAAAATTCCCTTTCTTTTTATATTAATGAATATGCTAAGTTATACTTGGCGTATATCCACCATTCCCAAAAATCAATCAAACCCTAAAACATATTTAATATAATCTAACCGACACGTGACAAAATATGATGGTGTTCGATGTGGGCGAGTCTCATCCACTTAACCTCTTGAACCAGATACACCACACGATGGCGTTTACGAGTGTGAATCCGTCGAGTGCGCATTATCCCATGCATGTAATAAATGTAATAAACGCTACGAAATTTAAATGGGACAAGGGGCGTCGCGTCGGCCGCACATCTGCATACCATTATAATGCTGCGCGCCCTGATTAATAAAATAACACGCGAGTGAACATAAATAAAAACTTGTCGGCATATATTATCCATTAACGTCGTTTGCTTGCCCCGTACTTGGTACTTAGATTGCACAAATTGATGTCGAAATAAACGAAACAAATGCCGCTGAGACGAATTGAAATAAGCTGCTTCGCTGACAGGCAAAAAAATAAATATGAAAATTGTTTATTCGCTGCCGCCGGAGTAATAAATTAATTAAATGCTGACCTGGACCCGCCTCCGTTAATTCTCACATTCGTATATTATTTACTCGCTTAGTGATAATTAACATACGGTTTTGTGCGGTAATTTAATTTATTTTTTAGCCTTCCTCCTATTTGGTAATTGAGATATAAGCCATTTATGAAATATAACTATATGTCAATCGGCAATGGGTTTTTGCTCTCGACTCTCGACTCTCGAATAAATTCGTCAATAACGACAACTAATGAAAATTAAACACTTAAAATGGCAAAAAGTTTCGACAGCAAAATGAAAATCATGTTTTTGGACGAAGCAGAATTGAACAGTTTAAATAAATAATAATAAAATCGTGGAATGAGGACGCACTGCCGCCATTTTGTGTAAAATACACACACGAGCCAAAATAATAAATTAAATATTATAGAGTAATGTTGAAATATGCGTTCGCAACGAAAAATATTTATTCAGTGCTCAGTGCTCACGTTTGTAATATTGAAAAAAAAATTAATAAAAACTAAATCGAATCGATGCACAAAAAAAGGGACAGAACGTTCTTTCGGAATGCAAATATTTGTCCATCAAATGTTTGAAAATATATAAATCAATCAAATATATACCGGGTGTCCCAAGTTAAATTCGAACCTCTGTTTGTATTGAAATACTGTGAATTTTAAACAATTATAAACAATATTTCTATACAAAACAGAGGTTCAAATTTACCTTGGATGTGTATAAAATATTGCTTTGGTTCATTTAGTACACATAAAAAGTGACTTCTTAGGTGCTTTGTCTTAAATCATGACAATTTGGTGTGAATCATAGTGAATTCGTATCGTATCGTTTTTTCATTGCGGTCGTACGGTGGGATCGTAAAATTTCGTTTTACCCCATTTTACGACGGTTGTGGGGCGTTTATTTACTTTTTAATGGCCATAACCAATAATGCAACAAACGATGGCAAAATGCCGGACGATTCGTTCTAATTTCATCCGACCTGACTGTTAAGTGCTCGGCGTTAATATTGATTTAGTACGCCAATTTCCCATGCACGTTCGACCGGACACACTGTATGCTGGACGCAAAGTGCGCTTCATAAAACGCTAATTGGGTGCTTTATGACGTTTGCATGCGGATTATTAAACAGTATCACCATGCATCATTGAACGAATCTGAAAAGTAAGCCGAATACCAAAGTTGAGTGGGTTGCCTATGCAATCGGGTTGTTTTCCAACTTGCATAATGCATATCTAAACTTTATTGGACGATGTCAGCTGTCTGATGCAGTCATCAGTCAATAACGATCGAGGCGTTGTTTGAAGTTAGGTTAGTTAGGTTAGACAAATGGCGGGGCAAACGAGGACGCCGCAGGACGATAGGTGCATCAGCACGGGAAATTTATGTTACCGGAGGTATTATTAGATAATGGGAGTTTTATTACCTCAAGCGGAGCTTCATCGCGGGGAGGCCTCTGGTGCGCATTGCGCACGCATATAGACCACAGCCGGACGCCCCACGTACGCCACACGCTTCTTAATGGCTGACATGCACCATTTTTATAAATTTCATCATTCACTTATGCTCGCGTATAATATGCGCCTCATCTGTGTACTGTGTGAGTGTGCATTACACGATTTGAGGAACACGCAGCTCATTATTAATGCACCAATAACTTTTTTACGACGCGATATTTGCCACAGACGCATTTACCACTTAGGTATTGATTAGATGCATAAAGGTTCAAGCCCACTTATGCGTCGCGAAGCGAGGCGACGCGAAGCGTCGTTTTTCGTTTCGAGAAGTTTGCATAGTCAATTTGATGCATAGAGGCATTTTAAAAGGGTGCTGCTTCCTTATAAAATGCATGGTCAACGACTCTAGGCGAAGCGAGAGGCGAGGCGACACGTCGTTTTTCGTTTTGAGAAGTTTGTATATTCGATTCGATGAGTAGAGGCATTTTAAAAGAGTGTTGCTTCCATATGAAGCATTCATTGACAAAACATTCCTATAAACTGCGCGTATTAACTTTTACACACTGAATTATGACTTTTGAGGTTATGAGGTTAAATAATCGTCTGTATAAGCTCCATTTTGTTCCGTTCATTGTGATGGCAGGTGACAATGAGTATGTCACTCATGGTTATGGGGTTATAGAGGGTTCACATCGCGAACTGCTTCTGGATGACGTCGTTCCGGGGATGTCGGGACGTTTAATTAAAGAGACGCTTCAACCCCGCGTTCTGCGGTTCCGAGCGCTATGAAATCAAGTTGTTAAACTATCGTCTCCAGATGTCCCCGATGTCCCTCCTCCAGGACCTGGACCGAGACGATGGTTTACGGCCTGACAAGGGCACAACACGCGCCCCACACACAAGAGGAGCCAGGCATATTCAGCGAGGCGTTAAACTACCCTAAAACACAATCCAAAGTGTGCAAGTATTGAATGAAGCTGTGCACCGGAGTATAAACAGAAGATCAAGTTATGCTGTTAGTGTGTTGGCAAAACTGAAACTGAGCCTGCCGTTGGTGTCCAGGCGTCCTCACTCCTCAGGTCCTCAGATAGTGTATGGCATTGATATTGTCTTGGGCCTGACTCAGAGACCACACCGAGGATAATCGGAAAGTGAAATTGAATAGAGCCGACTGGTATTATCCTGCTAAACTATAGTTTGAGTGACATTTTGAAGTGCGCTGGAGCGCTGGAGGGAGTTATCAAAAGACGGGCAAACTGTGTACAATCAGTTTAAGCCAACCCCACAAGAGATTTAGGGACGTCTCCAAGCTCCGCTAAAGACTACACTGACTAAACTTGTGCCTCTTCTACGCAACTATCTATTAGGGAGGTGTGAGTACAAAAAGTCTTACATCTTGACTTGTGACACATACTTAACGAACATCTCGAGATGCTTGTACAACTTATGGCGAAGCAGTATGAAGTGAAACCGCTTTGGGGAATGACAAAAAGTTAATTAAAAAGTTTCTTACCACGACTGGCTCACACCCAAGAGACGAAAATATGAGTTATACGTCACAACGTCACCTTGAGCGTTACAAACAAACAAGAAAAATTGTTATGGAACATAAAATTAAAATACCAGATGATTTTTATTCGTGATACTATTAAGAGGGTTTTCTGTTGAATCTTGTGTGCTTTTGTGTCCATTAATCCACTCCATTCTTCGCCTTCAGGACGATAAATGCACAATGCAGTCAACAATAGCAAACTATACTGAAACGAACTCCTCCAAGAATCTCTTTGTTTCCTGATCTGTACTTGTGATGCCTGAGCCTGCCTGGCATTTCCATTCTCTGTGCGGAGTTTCTGTCTCGTCGGGTTGTGTTTCAAAAATTACCAAAAATAAAAAGCTCCTCTCTTTATGGCTGCGGGGAGTGTGAAAGCCTTCCGCTTAGGAGATTCCGTTGGTACAGTCAGTGAGTGATTTCCATTTTCAATCGCCTCATCTTTCTTCCTAATATCTTTGGTAACGATCAGCGTCGAGACGACTCGAGACGACGGCAGTGAGACAATGCGACTCTCCATTTCAGAGACACGACTTGGGCTTGCATGGCTCATGGCTTCCCGGCGAAGATACAGTAGCCTATCACGGAATCAAATTACATTTATGAGCGCGACGCCACCAACGACCATCGCGATACTTTCCGCTTTCCTACCGTGGCCAGGACCACTGACTCCCGGGGAGTGAGACGATCATATCAAACCGTCACAATGCGCACGGTGCACACATTAAACAACAACCCAAAACATCCGCGGGATGAAATTTATACAAAGGCCCCAACATCGTTCAACTGCCACCGAAGATTCCAACATCTTCCAACTTTTCGAGTGACGGCGAAATAAAGTGGAATAATAATAAGTCGATTTGTCAATGTGTAATTGTCACATAGGAGGGACCTAGGAGGTCTGGGGATATCAAATGTATTACAAGCTTACTCAAACTGATTAATATCAGAATATGGCGTGGCAAGCCTCGAAACAGTGATGAATTGTATTCAGGCAATCTTGATTGAGTCAATTACACTATATACCTTAACGTCCTTTACTTGTTTTCAAAAATATCCATCAACTACAAACTGGGCAACCAAAACGATTAAGAAAACGGTAAAACCGTAAAACGAATACTTAGGACACTAACAACGTGTAATTCTACCTTTTACGCTACCAAAAACTTGAATTCAATTTTTCATTGCGTTCCACGATTTGAAGGGTCTTGAGAACTCTCCGGAACGTCTCTGAGACGATTACACAGTGGCAAATGAAGCGTCACGATCAACAACTTCCAATCGCTTAGCACATTGCAAGACGACTTCGGCGTGAACAAGAAGGACGATGAATTAATTCGAATCGTATTATTCGAATGATGGGGAATGGCAACTCGCTCAAACTCAAACTCACAACTCACCATCAAACCCAAATGCAAGCCGCCACATGCACAAGATCTGAAGACTGAAGTGCTCGTGCCTCGGGATTCGATGCGCACAATTCGGCGTTTGAGTAATTATTACTTAATTGCGAGACACGATTAGTTCGGCACAAGTGTACCTTCGCATCTTCACACCTCTTCCAGCAACTCCCAAAGATTTAACCCTTTAACCCCGATAATGGTGAAAATTATAATTGGAGATCGTCAATAGGTGTCAGAGACCTCTATAAATGAAACTTTTAGTATTAACTAAAAGCTTTCCATGTCCATACTTGTTTGTTTCATTCACATTACATAGAAAATGCATTTTTGTTTCTGTTTGATACTTTGATGATACCACATATGCTGCCTCATGGTATTGTACGTTATATATTTGAAATATTGCATACATGTTATAAATCATTTAAAAGTGCCCCGCGCGCTCGTTATCTAAACTTAGATGCATGCATTTTAAAGAGCTTTGGTCGCATGCATCATTACAATAATATATTATAACACATACAGTGTGGTTTAAAATTTTAATGGCAGTTTGTCGTCCGTATGTTATGTTTGTCTTTTGCTTTGCGTGTGTTACACATCTGTTTTAATGCATTTATTCAAATGGGGGTAATTATTTATGGATGGGCTGGCCCTGCTACAAAAAACTATCTAGTTACTGTCTGCTAAAACGCTACTACGCTACTAATTACCTAAATTAGTATTAATTTACCAGCGCTTGTGCTATGGAACTAATTTATGACTGCATGATTTATTGCCACAAGATCTTTTCAATATCATGGGATATAATATTGTCTTTTGGTTTGGGGTTCCGGGGGCTTGTGTTGTTTTGTAAGATTTGTAAGTATTTAAAGATACCTATATAGATACCTATATAGATGAATCATTGTATCCTTGAATCAGTTTGCTCGTTTGCTGTAACTGTAATCTTGTGAGTATTTTTTAAGATTCTAAGCTGTAGGCTTTGGCAATTGATGCGATTATGTTTCTACTCTTCTTCTTCTTCTTCTTCTGCGTGTTTTTGATCATGTGTGCACAGAGCACAGTTCAGCCATTTTAGAATCATACATTCTGGTCTTGTGTTCGTTTTCATATTCTCATGGTACAAGTTGGCGTCGAGGTGAGGATTATGCGAAGAATCATGACGATTATTAAAACACACCTCGCCCAAGTAGGAGCATCATGGGGCCCATGTTGGTTTATACATTTCTACACATGTCTCACATGTGATGTTTTGGTTGTGTTGGGTTGTGTGTTTGAATCCCAGCTCTACAAATGGCCATTGTATGCACCTTGCGCTGTGCACAGTGCTTTAATCCTACACCGGCAAAACCATGGGCTTACGAAGTTGTTACGTAGCTGTTGGTATGTAGTTTCAGACAACCTGCGATGACGGCAGATTGCTGGCTGTGCCAACATGCACCGATAATGTATTGTCATCTGCAAACTGTAAAGTGTGCATATACAGTGAGTTTAATTTATCCCCGAACATGTTGACCACACGAACGCGGAGCAGGAAAAAGCACGTAATTCAAAAAACAGATTCGGAAATTGCTCCCAAACCACTAGGGAGATTTGAATTTTTTCTTCGGATTCTTGTTGCTACAAATAATCCGCCTCGTAAACTTTTAGTGCCGGGCCGCCAGAGGGCACCGTTCACCCCCGCCAGTTAATTCCCCATTTCTCCAGAACGATGCTCCAGGGGGAAATGCGGATGACGGCAATATCCGTCAAAAAGTATGCTCTATCATTGCAGAAATTTTCAACCTTATAGCTTTCTGCGTTTCCGTACACTGGACGAAAAAAGTAAAGTTAACAATGTTGGAAATAGGGATATTACGGAAACGCGAAAAGCTATAGGGTTTAAAATTTACACAATGATAGAGCATACTTTTTGACGGATTTTGCCGTCATCTATATTTCCCTCGGGCAGATCATTCAGGAGAAAACGGGAATAAACTGGCAGGGGTGAACGGCGCCCTCTGGCGACGGCACAAAAACACTTTACGAGGCGGATTATTTTCAACAACAAGAATCCGAAGAGAAAATTCAAATCGCCCCAGTGGTTTGGGAGCAATCACCGAATCTGTGTTTTGAGTTTGGCCTATGATCGGGGATAAATAAAAAGCTCTGTATGATATTAGACATTAAAATAAGTGTAGATTTGCTGCGTCTGCTTATATAACATGAAAGAGATATTGAAAATACACACAAGCTCATAATCTCATCGAGACTCTCGTCTAGCTGTAATAAATACGAAGATACAAAAAGCCGCACCACACCAAGGCAATAAAGGATTAGGAACGCGGCACGCACCGAACGCACTGTCAGACAAAATGGCCGCCCACGCAAAATATTTCCCTGCTATCTCGCAGGCCCAAAATAAAATATATTAATATATGCAGCGCTGGACTTGGAAGGATGCATTAATTCGTCTTTCATTTTACGATTTCTTTGACTTTTCAGTTTGTTTGCTTTTTATCGACGAATTATCACCGTCATTATGCATTTACGCTAAGGCCGCTAAGTGTCGCCATCTAGAGAGGCAAATATTGAAATACACTGCCGATAAACAAGAATCAATGTCCTTTTGTTGTGCTCCGTCCTCCGTGATGTTGTGAAATTCAAAATGTTGTAAGATTAGTGATGAGTGTTATTTATATGTTTGCCAAGTGAAATTATGCAAATCTTCAACATGGACCTAACCTCAACGCCAAAGTGCACTTTTCCATATACGAATGCGATACGCTCAAATATATTAAATATGAATTATTTATTTCATCGCGACACACTGACTCCGGCGGTGACTTCACGAGTCAAACATGTAATTGTCGGTCGGCTATGAATAATTTATTAATTTATCACTGGGGAGTTTTGTGATTTCTTTTCGCCGAAACAACAATGCAGTGCGCGCGCACTGGAATATGAATTATGTGTAAATAAATAATGACTAAATGAGCGCGAGCATGAATTAATGTCGCCTACGTGCCGAGACGACGCTGTGCCGCGAAAGGCGCATAATGGCGTCGCGAAGAGAAGAGGAATTATTATAAATGTAAATATGAGCTTGGAGCTCGCCGAACGAATGAATATTTAAAAGTACGCAGCAAATTACTCTAGTCGTTTCGTATGCGCATGCAAACACACAACAGAGGATGCGCCACGGCTTGTAATCGCGTAAATCTAATGATAATTATTGAATTTATTGAATTGCGTCGTAAATCAACGTTTTGGAAGACACAATGCCATCTGGGCAAGGGGCACGGTACATGCACTTATCTTCATTTACATGTGTATTTTTGATGTTGGTTCAAAGAACTAGCAAATTTACACAATAATCAAATGTAAAGAAAATTACACAGGGTGTTGCAACAAATATCGCAATAAATGTTCTCAACGGCCACAGTGTATAACAACAGAATACAAGGTTTTACAAAAAAATTCTACAGGGCGTTTCAATAAATATGCACAAAATATTACACACGAAAACATATAGAGATTAAACTACAATTTGGGTGTCACCTGAAAATTCCACTGGGAGCAACAAATTTCGTGCTATTTTGTCACATAGTATACAATGTGTGCCAAATTAAAAGATACAAAGCATTAGTTTATACTATAAAAATATTTACGTTAAACTTAACCAAACCAAATTTCCCACAACCATCAAGCATCCACATATATAGGGTGTCACAAAATAAATTATACAGGGTGTTGCAACAAATATCGCAATAAATGTTCTCAAACCGTTTCA
>JARJDQ010026036.1:0-36458 GCA_030264215.1 Geostiba sp. GC000077
TTGTGGTCACCTTGTGGTATTATGCAGATTCCGAGATGCAACTTCCATGAAAATAATACAGGTGGCGCCACCGTTCAAAGCAATTCTGCATTGCTTTTTCAGACAACTCCAAAAACATCAAAATACAAAGAAAATTAATCTATTTGAACCGAATCTGTGAAAACTCAACATGTTTCTAATCAATTACTTGATATACAGCCAAAATTTGAATCAATTTAGCTGCATTTGAAAAATCAGATTGAAAACGCAATTTTTCTCGTAACCACAAAAAGTGGAGTTGTCTGCTTCTGCCAAAACGCCACAGAACTATAATATGCTTGATGCTTCTATGCCTATGTATCATTCATCAATTCCTTCATTCCTTCATTCTTTGAAGCTTGAATCCTTGGTAACTTGAATCTTTGAGTTTTTTTTTCTCCTCCTTTGCGGAATTTATATGTGTACGTTTGTGTGAATTCACGTCATTGAATTGATGAATCAAACGCAATGCAGATGCTTCAACTATTTCACACCAAACAAACCAAACTGCAGTTTAATAAACGGTGTGACTCTTGCCTACAATAACAACTTTTAAGTTGAGTACTTGAGACTTGAGAAAATCCTTCCTTCATCAGCTTCATTAACGATTAACGACATTTACAAATATGTATGGCGAGTTGCGACTTGCGACCTTCATTCACTATATTCATCCACTACTATAATAATTTGTACACTTTTAATTGGGTATACAATATTGCATATTCGGTATTCATTTATTCATATCATTCCATTTTGATTCACGGATTCGAAAACATTGAACCAGTTTTTTTCTATTGAGCTACTGAATTCATCACAACATCACAACTCACAACAACTTGTACACGCTCGAATCGGAGATTATTGGTGAAGATAAAACGCATTCGTGATGAGTTTACGCGTGTGGCGTGAAGACCTGAAGACCAGTGAAGACGTCCGACGTGCGATCGCTACTGTATGTCAAGGCTCTACCTTTTCCGCGCTACCTTGAAGCCGCTGCCAGCGCTGATGATTAATTATTTGCACCTGCAGTCGAAACTATAACGAAACGCACGAAATTTTTCAAAAATTACTAAGAAGTATAACTAAAATGTAATGTACATCAAATCAAGAACGTATTAATTACAACAACATGTGGTAATAAGTTCTTTAGTTTGTAATAAATAATTGGGCTTGTTTTAATAAACTAATTATTCGTTGAGCGTTTGAAATCATTAAAATACTTCACATAAAATTCATGAGTTATCGTATGCAACACATTGTACATTTTTGAATGATGCAAACATCGATATAGCACATTTGTAAAAAAGTGCGACAGAAATAACGTTGTGAGCACGTTGTGAGGTTGAAAAGAACACTGCAGTTGCAATATCCTTGTGTACTATATGATTCACTTTATATTTAGTTGTTTTGAATCGCATCGTAGGCAACACATTATACATTTGTTTGTATTTGAGCTTTGAGGACGATACAACCAGTGAGAGTGTAGCGCATTCAATAAGAATGCGATAGAGATATTGTCTACGCTAAGAATGAGTCTTATAATTGTGAAAGTCAAACTTACACTATCCTTGTGTCTCTATATGATTTATTCGATTCATATTATTTTTACTTCAACTTTAATCCGCAAGAATTCACTGAAAAGCACTGAAATGTGTCTAAAACATTTGTTGGAAAATGCTTCATATTTCCTGAACGAGCACTCCAATTTTAAATTTCTTTGCAGATATGAACAAAGAAGAAGACGCTGGGTAAGATGTACCCCAGGGCAAACCTATCAGAAGTCTAAAAGTCCCTCAAAATTAGGGTAACATTACAAAATACAAGCATAGTTACTTACTGTTTGTGTTTTATGTAGGACTTTTTCAAAACTTTCCTTTTGCCATCTCTGTCACGGTTCAACATGAAGCTTGTTTGCTTTACAGCTTCACTGCATCACCGGCGCGAATCAAGAATACTCTTATCGCAACGACAGCAGTTTAAGTTCTGTTTAATTTTTACATCAACATCAAAACCATTAATAGATATACATTGAATATATTCATATAATTAATGTACCATTCAGCATTCAATTTGTAGGTTAGGTTTGTCGCCGGTCTCCGCCTCACATCGCCAAACGCATCGCCTGTTCATCGCAAACATCCGACTGGCATGTATTTAAAACTAAAGAGTGTTGTGTGTCACTTATACAATACGCAATCGCATTTAATAATTATTTACAACAATCGGCTTAATCCATTAATCATTTTGTGTGTGTTCATTGTTCATGTATAGATGTATACTGGTTTTATTTATATACGCTCACTTTTCCCTTGTTTTGCAAATGTATATCATGTAATATAGGTAGGAATGAAGGGTGGTGTGTGTGTCCTACAAGAAATCAACATCAAACAAAATGGCTACCGCAGTGTTACCGCTGGAGCTCGTCGAGCACGAGCAGGCGAGCACTAAAAACAAAAACGTGATATGTTTCAACAACGAACGCAACGCCCTCTTCACTACGAGTGTGTAAACATTTCATTTGTTTCAATTGTTTCGTTTATAAAATCACATAACGTCTAACTTATCGATACTCTGCGGTAATCTCTCGCTAACCTCAAATTGCAACTGCAACTGGGATGCGGAGCAAAAAGAAATGCTTTGTGCTAGCGGAATCGTTCGCCATCTTCTGCAACGTGCCATCGGTTAAATACAGTCGCCATACTTTGGTAAGATGTGTGTGTGTGTGTTGTGTATCTGCATGTCAACATTCTCAACAATGTCATCAAGTAACATGTTCGTTTCATCTCTCGTTTATTCATCGCACTCGGTTTCTTCACCCTCGGGTCTTCATTTCTACTAATCTACAATAAGAACTATACAATAATTAATCGGGGCGCGTTGGTGCGTGCGACACGCGCGCCATGACCTGCGGATGTCCAGCGCGCATGCGCACTAGGGCCCAACGCGCGCCGGTACATTATGATACAAACATTTGACGAGTTTCCTCTCTGCGCCTCACCATCTTGCGATACGTCTATGTTTGGTGTGTGTTTGTGTTCTTTTATACATTTAAACATTACAAACAATTACGTTAAAAATCGCTAGTTTCATCATTTATTCTTCCAGTTGTGGTATTTGTGTCGTTTCTTGTTTCTTGATCATTGTTTTTTTTTCCCTTCATCTATATATAATATATTTATTAATAATAGTTTTATAATATTCACAGACTAAATAAATTGTAACAGAACAAAAAAGAAAAAGACTAAACATGAACAAAACGCGCTCACTTGTGTGTGTTTGTTGCATCGCTTCGAAATTTGCAATTTGCGTTTGAAATTGTTTTGGAATTATTCAATTATCATTATACATAATTAATTATTAGTAATTGGAAATACATGTGGCAACTATTTCAATTATCTTTACACATTACATTTTACGCGATTTTCTTTTCAATGTGTGCATGTTGGGGGGGTGGGTGGGGTGTAGAAGGTGTAAATAACAAATCAAGTCAAAAATATATAATGAATCGCAATTAATTAAACTAAAAAAAAAACAATATAGGACGTGTTTATGTGAGGGCGAGGAGGGATTAAACGCAACGCACAATGTAAATAATTCTTTAAAAACGCGTTACACATAAAATGAACTTCTTCCGACTAATGTATCCCTATACTGCACGTAGTTAATTAAATAAGTAGCGCATTGCTTTCGTTCAGTTGCTGGTATGTATTTGTAGTGTTTTGGTGTGTATTGGGTGGCCTACGTTCGCACTGCGAACAGCTTCCCTCAATCTCGTCTCGTTTGTTGGTTAATCGTAATACTACGCAGCTAAAATGAAGCGGTCGCCTTCGTGGGTGGGAGGGGGTGGGTAGGGGTAAGGGGGGGAAGCTGGAGTAGGGGGCAGGGGAGGGGAACGTCGAAGGTGTGTCGCGCGCGAATAACTTATTTCGTGTAGAGGTAGATGGCGACGATGAGACCGTACAGACCCAACACTTCGGCGAAGATGAGGATGAGGATCATGCCGACGAAGAGGCGCGGCTGTTGAGCGGTGCCGCGCACGCCGGCGTCGCCGACGATGCCGATGGCGAAGCCGGCCGCCAGGCCGGAGAAGCCCACCGCCAGTCCGGCGCCGAGATGGATGAAGCCCCTGCAAACAACCGCAACCAAATATACATTAGTTTCGAGGTTTCTGAGGTTTCGACACAACCATAGGCAACCAAACACGCTAGTGTGAATGGCGAATAGGCTATATTACTCCAACAAATCAAATCAAAAATAATAGAAGCGTGTTTTTTTTATTTTTCATTCTGGTCTAGTATAACGCTGCAATTTTAAATTTCACTTCAATTTGTTGTTGACTTAATGGCGTTACTTTTGTGAATGTGTTGTGTCTTGTGTGACTCGCCCGCGATGGAAGAATTTTGTCTGGACATGCGCACTGGTGATAAAGACCGTATTTTTCTATAACTGCGGCAACCAACATTGCATCTCAAATCGCTTTACGAAGTTACATGAGGATATTGTAAGGTAAGCTTTGGACGTAATTTTTCCTGTTCTTTATGATGGTGTCGTTGAAATTGCCTATACTTACTTATACAGGGGGTAGTCCTTCGGCTCGTTTAACGCGCCGGCGATGAGCACCGCCACGACGAGGCCGTAGATGGCGATGATACCGGCCATGACGACGGGAATGATGGACTTCATGATCAGCTCCGGCCGCATCACGGACATCGCCGCAATGCCGGTGCCGGACTTGGCAGTGCCGTACGCAGCGCCGAGGGCTGCAACACACAATGCACATTAGTCAAAACGCAAAATACGCATTGTAAACAAGATGGCCGACGCCGTCGACATTCCGAAAGCATGTGATAAAGCCGATAGCAATCGTTCCGAGCGTTCCCGGCGACAACGCACTGGCACACAACGATAAGATAACACCAACCAGCCTGTGTGTACTCGAAAACGTGCATTTCATTAATTTTTCGTATTTATTGTTTCATGTTTTGCGCGTCGCGTCACATGAGCTAAATTCTGAAATCACTAATCACAAGACTCGACAACACCGGAAACATTGCAACATACGCAACCCATTATACATTTGTACCTAGTGTTACCTCGTGATTACAGATTACATGCATAACCAAAGTACACAATCATGTGAGAAAGTGCGGCGTGCGACGTGCTAATTAGCATCGATTTATTGTCACTCATCAGTTTATGCGGTTTATTTATGAATGATTTGATGAATTTTACCTGTGCGCCGCGCACACCTTAATCATGTGATGCAGCGTGGTGCATGTGACCTAGCGTTATGCGTGAATCACGAGGCTCACGAGGTCTCCAAGAGCCGAATATGATAAACGACAAAGATTGCGAATATTACAACAAGATTACAACTTTTAGCTGCTATGGCTGCATTGTGCTGTGAGGTTGGTATGCGCCCCTAGATGAAGGCAACCAACATCACATGACTCACAACCTCACATGACTGTCATGTTTCTTTTGACATCGTGCATTCCTGCAGTTTTGTTTCATTCATGTTTTGTGCCTGTGCTTAAGCGTTAACGCTGATTAGTAATTAGTGTTTGATGGTGTCGTAAATTAAGCGCAGGTGAATTCGCGAAGCGATGGCTAAAGTGCGCGTGGCCTTGAAGTCACATGTTTCGGCAAATGTTGGAAATCGCGATCGCAACCTGCGGATCGATTTGTGCATGTTTTTAGAGACTTTTAACGTTTTTGTAGGGTTGGCAACGTGAGATTAGTAAAGGGAATAGGTTGGTACTGCTGGGTGCTGGTTCACTGGATGTGGCTGGATGGTTTGATGGCCGGCGAGGAGTCATATGAGCCCGATACGTGCGCTGCTGGCCTGCTGCACGGGCGGTGTCTGGCGAAGCATGTGACCTAACCACTTAAGTGGGTCATAGGACGAAAAATCGGCGATTTCGCCGATTTTCAGCCCAGCAAGTGCCTTCCGCGCCGATTAATTATTCGTATCGATCTGTCCTTCTGTCCAGCGGGCTGCATACGCCCTAATATGTGTCGTGCTCGTGCCGTGCTCGTGATTCGTGGCCGATCCATGCCGATGGATCGCGTTGTTCCGCCGAAAACAAGCGCCAGTGCTCTTCTATGAAGTCAAATAATACCTGTGTTCGGCGCCCAGTTGTGCACCAGGCCCAACATCTTTTCGCTTTTCCGCGTTTCGGCGGGCCGTAAAATCGATAGCGCGCGCGCGCGGCGCTGCGCATGTGTGTGCGTGTTGGGTACTCACCGCTGAAAATGATCGCCGACGCGGCGCCCATGACGCCGAAGAACGGGCCATAGATCGGATTCTCGGGTCCCAATGGCGTCGACGACATGATGGCTGGTGGTGTGTAGGGGTGCGCGTGCGGGTTGTAGTAGCGAGTAAGAGCTGGGCGCGTACGACGGGGGAGTATTTACAGGTCCGTGCGGCGGGCTGCGAACTGCGAACTGAACTGTGCTGTACTCGACGCGTCTGGGGCACTCAACACTCAACAGCAAACGCGGGCCAACTGACAAATATGGCCTACGCGCCGCCGACCAGCCAGCCAGAAGGTGTGGGTCATATGACGGGTTGAAGCGAGCGCGCGCACCTCCCCACCAGCGCGCGCGCCGCGCTCCCATTGGCTTGCGCGCCTCCTCGCCGGCCCCATCCGCCAATCGGCGCACGCCGCACGCATTACGTCACACGGCCGCCGTCCGCTCGCCCCGCGTGCACATCCGTGAATTTCGCCGCGAACACGGCGAAAACCCGCCGCGACGCACTCCCAAAATTCGGAAAACACCGCCGCCGACACTTGGCACCAGGTGCATGACGTGCTATCACTGTTTCGAGACAGCCAAGCATCATGTGACTGACGGCACGGCAGGTCACACTTCCGGTGCGCACGCAGCACGCACAGGTTGTTCACAAGATGGCGGGAGATTCAAAACGGCGGAATGCAGGTCACACACAAACAGCAAACAAAATAACAAATTTATTCACTTTCAGAATTTCAGAGCTAAATATTACACGCGTTAATGCTTCTCCAGGGCCTTCGCCAGCAGGTCGTTCATCGACGTGAGCAAAATGCGCGGATCGTCCACCAACCCAGCGCCGACCATCGAATTTGTAAATAACTATGTACCAATGCACAAAAAGTAAGTAAGTCACCCTAAAATCACTCTCCAAAGTACCACTTACCTGTTTTGTGAGCAGCACCGCCAGTTCTGGATCAGTTTTGATCAGTTTATGCAACTTTTTCACGATGGTATGCCTGAAACACGCAAAAAATGCGTTTTACCATAGGCAACCAAACATACACAAAAACAAAAGTTGTTTATACCTCGGATTCAGCTCCAACTGCGGCTGCAACAGTGCATATCTTCGTTCTTCCGACAACTGATGGCTCTGCGTGCGTATAAAGTGTCGAGCAGCCGCCATTTCCTCCACAGTCACCACACACGGGTGATTCTCCAGCCGAGTGGTGGCATTTACCGTCGCCGCCTTCCCAGCCAGCTTCTCCTTCATCCAGGCGGTCAGCTCATCAATCTCGCTGCGTTTCAAACTGTCATCGCCAAGATTCGTGAGGTCCGCCGCCTTTTTATCGTCCCGCATGTCCTTCTCCACGGAAACAACACGATAACCCTTGAACTGTTGCAGCTGCATCAGCACCAGCTCGTCGTACGGCTCGTAGCAGAAGAGGACCTCCTGCTGGCGCGTTTTGAGGCTTTCATAGTAAGGTGAAGCTTCGGCGAGTGCACGACTGAAAAGCGGCCAGGTATTTATTTCATCATTTCATGTGTAGAAGTAAGTTTGGCAGCAAAAGCAAAGGCAAAGCTTTCTTACCTAGGAGCAGCTAAGTAGAAAATAGTTTTCTCGTCGCCCTTCACATTCGCCAGGTAGTCATCCAGGCTAACCTTCGACCCGCCATCTTTGTGCGACGACTCGAACCTTAGCAGCTTCGCGATGTCTTCCTAAAACAAAACAAACGTTGTTGATTCAATGCTACCAACCCACGAAGCGGCGGAGCACTTCATTTATAACCTTTTCATTTTGATTATGATTTGTAATGATGCCCTCCTTCAAAAACAAGCCGTAATCAGCATAAAACTTGAGATATTCATCCGCGTTCTTCTTGGACTGCTCATGGAGGAACTTTAGTATCCGACTGGTGAGTACCGAACCTAATTTCTGAATCAACGCGCTGTTCTGCAGCAGTTCTCGCGACAAATTTAGCGGAATATCATCGGAATCCACTACGCCCTTGATAAACCGCAACCACTTTGGCAAAATGTTATCAACGCGGCTCTTAATCAGCACTTTGCGCGTGTATAAAGCAACGCCAGTTTCCGTTTCTCTGGACAGCTCAAACAAGCCGGGTTTGCCGTCAGGCACGTAGAGCAAAGCGTGAATGCTGATTGGAGCGTCCGTATTGTAATGCAAAGTAAATCGTGGCATGTCATATGCGCCGCTGATGTAGCGATAGAACTCGCAGTGCTGCTGCGCGGTGATGCTCTTGGCGTCCATCAACCACAGTGGCTGCACGGTGTTGGCCTTCTTGCCGTTGAGCATGATCGGACTGCCGACAAAGTTGCTGTATTTGTTAATCACAGCGCTGATTGTCTCCTCATCGCTGAATTCGCGACAGTCCGGCTTAAGGTGGATAAGGATCTTCGTGCCCGGCGGTAAGGCCTGCACCTCTTGAATTTCATACGATCCAGCGCCGTCAGAGGTCCATTTATGGCCGATTTGCTCGTGCGCAGCGCGCGAGAAGACTTCCACACGCTCAGCGACCATGAACGCGCTGTAAAACCCCACTCCAAACTGTCCGATAATATTCCCGGCGTTCTGGTCGTGTTTGTCCTTTAACTGCTCGAGGAAAGCCTTGGATCCGGAGCGGGCGATCACGCCGAGATTCGACACCAGCTCCTTTTTGCTCATGCCGATGCCGTTGTCGCTGATCGTCAGCATCCGATGCTGCTTGTCGGTGGTGATTTGGATCTCAAGCGCGCGATCCGGCTGCGTAAAATGCGCTCTTGCTTTGCTGTCTGATAGCAGCGTGTAGCGAAACTTCTCCAGCGCGTCGCTGGCGTTCGAGATCAGCTCTCGGATGAACACCTCCTTCTCCGAGTACAAGCTTCGGGCGACGATGTCGAGAAGCATACGGGTTTCGGCTTGAAATTCGTGCTTGGTGCTGGCACCCACTGGCGCTTCGCCCTGGGTACGGGCCTCCTTGGCTGCCGCTGCCGCCGGCCCTGCGGCGTAGAAGCGCACTGCAAGCGTCAACTTACAGTAATACAAATTCGATTCGGTAATAACCTCACTTACCCATGTTCGATGCGTTTCCAGAGCCGAGGATGCGTGCCGAGTTCGACGGGAATTGGTGCAGGGCGCGGTATTGCACCCATGATGTGCTCAAGCGTAGGCTGCGCAAGAGGCGCAGGCTTGCCATTGTGTTATTGTGTATTTACAAGTTGTTTTTGGATGATTTTGTGCCAAATGCAAAGGGTTTATTCCAAAGGGCACCAACCGCACCGAAGCGCTGGCTATAAGTGACAGGTGCATTATTTACACGACAGATGTCACTCGACGCGTCGGGCGTGCATCAACAAAGTTCAAAATGTTCAAAACCAGTTCAAAACAAATGAAGAAATGTGCAAAGTTCAAAGCCCAAAGCACATTAAAAACGGAAATATTAGTGATACTTTTGAAAATTACAAAATTTTAATGTTTAAATAGTTTGTACGCTTGATTATCACGTTTTTAATTTGAGTTCTGTTGCTTTTGCCACGGCTTTTGGACTTGCATTATAGACAACCCATTTAACATCGGAAATTGTATTATTTCACGACAGATGGCACTCGAGCCTACAACAGCATCAACAAACAGTAAAACAAATGAAGAAAAGTGCAAAATTACATAAAAACAGAAATATTTATGGTGTGTAATCATTTATTTAGTTTTTACGATTGATTAACACGTTTTCATTAATTAATTTCATGAGTAGATATTTTATTGAATTCAGACTTGCATTATAGGCAACCCATTTAACGTCATTTATGGAAATAGGAAACATCGCAATAGAACATTAATCTTAATTAATTAGAAAGTACTTTTGAACAAATTCATTCCTCAGTAGCATCAGTATCAGAACTTTCAGAAGATGATGAGGATGAACTTGAGGAAGAAGATGATGAACTGCTTGAAGAATCACTGGCATCACTGCTGTCTGAATCAGAGTCTGAAGAGCTTGAAGATGAATCTGAATCTTCTGATGAGTCTGAATCATTTTTGTTTTTCTTTTTAGCACTTTTCTTCTTTTGTTTCTCAGCTTGTTGCTCCAAAGCCCTAAAAATTCCAACATTCCAAGTTTAATAATAATGCCGAAGACCTCAGGATAAAAAAAACTAACTCCTCTTTCTTCTGCTCAATAACCTTCAGCCTCTTCTTGAGGACTTTGGTCCTGGACGTTCTGTGAACGTACTTGCGCTTGCCCTTGCATTCATAGGACCAGTGGCCATACTCCAAGCATTTCTGGCATCGAATGCCCTGTGGTGGTGCAGTTGGCTGATGTTTTCTGTAATAATTCGCGTTATAATTCGTATAAAACGCGAATTTAGTTAGGTTTGCAGGTGATTAGCAAGAAGAGAGTAGTAGTAAGTTACCTTTTGCCGAAATATCCATGCGTGCTTAGTTTTAGACTCATTTTTTATCAGTGTTTTGTACGCTTATACGTTTGTTCTTTGTGGTTTGCCAACCCTGGATCCCTGGGCAGGTTAGGTCGTGAGCCGTGTAGATTGGGTGGCCTACGTTGAATGCTCGACGGTCAGTCGGGTCAGTCGGTCACACAAACGTGCAGCGGTGCAACACACAAACAAATCACGATATCGCAAAGCTCGCGAAGCAATCCCCAATCCTCGGGCACGTCAGTTTGTGTCAAAACAGAGTGCGGCGCGATGCAATGTTCACAATGTTAATAACAAATTAATCGCGGCCGTGGTTGCGGCGTTGGGTGGATAAACAAATACGGGTGCGCAGCGTGTGTCGTGGCTGGCCGTGGCTAGTGTTATTCAAAATCCGCAGGCATTCCCAGGCAGGTGGGATTTCGACTCCCAAATCGCTCCGAAGCTCCACTCGCACTCCAATTATTCCCCGATCACCAGCGCCGAGCTGGTGCTTGCTGCAAGGTGGTGAAAGTGTTTGCGGAGCGGCGCGAGGCGATTTGTTGCATAAAAATGTTGTGCCCACAATTCGGTAAGCATTCCTCAAACAGTGTTTTTTTTTTTGAGTGTTGCTCAATGCAAATGTGTTTTAGACGCAAATTCCGAGGCAAAATTACGAATTTAAGGCAGCAATGTCTCACATTGAGGCACAGCTGCGGGCGCAGGCCCGTCTGGACTACAAGTGGATCAAAACTGACCTGCAGTGCACATTCCAATCACCTGAGGCACTGCAGACCATCTGGAATTCGCTGATTACTGATGGTGAGCTCACTGGACACTTCTGTGATGGCTTGCTGAATTGCGCCGGCGTTCTGGCACGCAAGGGACACAATGGAAAGTATTACTGTGGGCTGAGAGTAAGTGCAATCACTCAAGAAGAATCAGAGCAGAGGAAAACAGGATGTGTGTTGTAGGTGTTGACTTGTACATGTTGCGACACGATCTGCGGCCCGCACTCGGGCTGCAATTGCAGCGCATGCCAGAAGTTGGACGCTGAGGAAGCCATCGCCAATGCGAACATCGGCAAAGTCGACGATGCGCCCTCGCCGCAGAGTATCTTGAATTCGTGGACCTGGGGACCGAAACCAAAGCAAGACGACTTGGTAACGCTCATCGAAGGCTTGAACAACGAGCAGCGCAAGCTGTGCTTGGACTCGTCCAATACGTCGCTGTCGGCGATTCGCCTTCATCAGCGGCTGGTGATTTTCAAGCGGTATTATGTCGCTGTTGGACGCAGCACCAAGCCGGCGCAGCTTGATCAAGAAAAACATCTGAATTTAAACTACGCGGCGCCGGAAACAAGTGTAAATGTTACTAAAGGGTTGGCTTTTAACACCAAGCGCAATGGCAGTGTTAGCGGGGCGTCGTTGGATCCAACAATGGGATTGGCGAGGGTTGGTTCACGAGCAGCATTGAATTTTTCTTTTGCTTTCTTGCGCCGCGCGTGGCGCATGGGCGAAGACACGGAGTTATGCAGCGAGCTGCTCACTGAGAGTCTCGAGGCGCTGCAGATGCTGCCGGTGGGGACGCTCTTCGAGGATGCTAGCATGTCGCCGATTTGGATGGAGGTCGTCGAGCGGAGTGTGAAGTTTCTGCGGCAGGTTGTTACTGGGTAAGTTCTAACGTTCCAAGTTGTAGGTGTTGCCAACAGTGATTTTGAGCATCTCGCGCTTTGGAGCTTTGGAGCACTCAAAAACGAAATTCACTAGAAATGTCACCAAATGAAATTCACTAGTGTTGGCAACACTGGTGGTAGGTTACGCCAAGATGGCGCAAGAGGGCGCTGTGAACATAAACAATTCGTTTCGTTTTGACAGCGAAATTAACGCAGGGCGCGTTCCGCAAGAAGACCAACACACATCGTTGAATCTCCTGCTGGAGTTGTCGCTGCAGAAGGCGCGCCTGAGCAACATGCTGGACATGGCGCTGCTCCTGCTGACGATGTGGGAGAAGCGCACGACGAACGATGACAATCGTTCGCGTCCGCAGACGGCGAACGCACCCCTCACGCTGTTCATGAAGCGTTTTGAGTCGATTTGCGCTGCAAGAGCGTCGCCGTTTTCAGCGGATGACGCCGACCCCACGTGCACACAGATGTATCTGCGATATGCGCAACTGCCGGACGACGCCATGGAGGTGGACGTGGACCTGAAGCAGGCGGCCGTGTTCATGATGTCGCACCTGGACCGCCTTGCACGGCCGCACATCCCCCCGCAGTCGTTCAACAAGAGCATCACCAACTACAACGTGCAGCAGTTCATGGCCTGGGGGTATCTGGCGTGGAACACCGGCACCAGTCCGCAGGTGATCGACGCGCTGTCGAATATCAACATCTGCCAGCTGAGCTGCGGTTATCGCTGCTTGCTGGCGCTGTCGTTGACTGGCTTGGTGTACACGATTCAGCTGTGCACGGAGAGTCCGTGCCTGCAGCTGGTGGAGGCGTTGAAGGATAAGACTGTGATTAAGATCGCCACGCACCCGGAGGGCAAGCACATGATGGCGTTGACGATCAACCAGGAGGTGTATTCCTGGGGCGTGGGCGATGGCGGACGTTTGGGACATGGAGATACGCTCAGCAAGGATGAGCCATGTTTGATTGAGATGCTGAAGGATAAGGACGTGGTGGAGATTCGCTGTGGCGGGTCGTACAGCGCCGCGATCACCTCTTCGGGGGTGCTGTACGCCTGGGGGAGGGGGAATTACGGTCGGCTGGGGCATGGGTCTTCGGATGATGCGCTGGTGCCGACTGCAGTGCAAGCATTGCAAGGGCAGCATGTCGTTGCCGTCGCCTGCGGGTCCGGTGATGCGCACACGTTGTGCGTCACCACGCAGGGGAAGGTGTACTCTTGGGGCGATGGGGATTATGGGAAGCTCGGTCGTGGAGGGTCTGATGGATCGAAACTGCCCAAGCTTGTCGATCGGCTGCAGGGCACGGATATTATCGATGTTTATTGCGGCTGTCATTTCAGTATGGCGTTGTCGCGCTCTGGAAGAGTGTTTTCCTGGGGCAAGGGTGAGGGTTGGCGGTTGGGGCACGAAGTCGACGAGCATGTGCGCTTCCCGCAGGTGGTGCAGGCGCTGGAGGGCAAGCAGGTGGTCAGTCTCAGTCTGGGCAATGAGCATGTGTTCGCGCTCACGGACTGCGGCGAGGTGTACGGATGGGGCAAGAACCACTACAAGCAGATTTGTGATAGCAATGATAACATTATCGGCGTGCCGCGAAAGCTCGACGCGCTGCAGGGGCAAGAGGTGGTTGGGATTTGCTGCGGGCCCACGCAGAGCTTTGTCTGGGCGGATTTCAGCGCGTGGATTCCGCACACGCGCGTACCGTTTGTTATTGACCTCTGCGAGGCGACCTTTCGGCAGTTGGATCAACTTCTAGAGTGCGTGTGCGAGAATAGCAAGCAGGCGTTCACGCAGGAGAAGGAATGCATTGCCATCGCTACGCTTAGTCTACTTTTACTACAAGTAAGTGTGCTGTAAAATCCCTAAAAACCTAGGTAAAAACCTTAAAAACACTAGAAATGCAACATAACCTCATATTGCTGCTTGTAACACTAGTTTTTCCTTGTAGTTGCATTGTATGAACACTTGATCACAAATCAAGTTCCAAAATCCCTAAACACCCTAGAAATGCAACATAGCCTCAAATTGCATCTTGTAACCCTTGTAACACTAGTTTTTCCTTGGAGTTGCATTGTGTAATCACTTGATCACAAATCAAGTTGTCCTAAAATCCCTAAAAACCTTTAAAAAAACCTAGAAGCGCAGCATAACCTCAAATTGCAGCTTGAAACACTTCGGTTACACTAGTTTTTCCTTGCAGTTGTATGGTATGATCACTTAATCACAAATCAAGTCGTCCTAAAATCCCTAAAAGCCTTAAAAACCCTGGAAATACAACATAACCTCAAATTGCAGCTTGTAACGCTTGTAACACTAGTTTTTCCTTGCAGTTGCATTGTATGATCACTTGATCAGAAATCAAGTTATCCTAAAATCCCTAAAAACCTTAAAAACTCTAGAAAATGTTGCATTTCTAGAGTTTTTAAGGTTTAACCTCAAATTGCAGCATGTAACTCGCTTGTAACACTTTGGTAACACTAGTTTATCCTTGCAGTTGAATTATATGATCACTTGATCACAAATCAAGTCATCCTAAAATCCCTAAAAACCTAAAAAACCCTAGAAGTGCAACATAACCTCAAATTGCAGCTTGTAACCGACTTGTAACACTAGTTTTTCCTTGCAGTTGCATTGTATGATCACAAATCAAGTCGATGCAAAGTCCCTGGGGCTCGCCCCAGGCTCCAAGCTGCTGCTTTCACTGAAATCTCGCGTTGTCTACCTGGCAAGCTCCACGGGCATCCTGCAGACCGTGCAGGACGCCGCGCAGAGCACCCTGCAGGCTGGCTGGATTGTAATGCTGCCAACAGCGAATGAACGCGCAAATACCTTGTCGGCGCTGCTCCCCAATACTGGTTTTGAAGCTGGTGCTCTTTCCGGGGGGCATCGCTTCATGACCGACCTCCTCGTCTGGAGTTTAATGTCCGATGGAGGCCTGGAGACTGCGCTGCAGGAGGCGATGCGCGCCGAGAGTGAACTAGTCGACATTTTGGAGGCGAACTTTGACGTCGCTTCTGCACCGGCGGGCAACACCATCACCATACCGCTGTTGCACCTGGTGAAGCAACTGCTGAAGAATAACAGCTTTATGACGCAGATGCGGTTGCAGGACTTTGCGAAGACCTGCAAGCTGGTACGCGTCGAGAAGATGGACAAGGACTCGCCGAGTTTGAATCTGCTGCTGCGCTTTCAGCGCCAGATCATCGGCACCGTCTTCAAGGACAATCAGAACGAGGCGGCGCTGTCGCTGCTGAAGAAGTACCTGTACCAGGTGACTGAGCACATTACGCAGACGCTAAATATGGCGTATGAGACGGCGTCACAGAATCCGAAGCACTATCTGTATGTGATGCAGATTTTAAGGGGGGATATAACAGGTACACATAACCTCAATTCATAGCTAAAGCCGGCTAAACCTGAATTTGTAACTTTACAGCCCTATTTTGCGGGTGGTAAAGTAATAGTGGCTATTTTGAACATTAGGTGGCGCCACATTCGGTGCAAATCTAATACTATACTGTTTTGCTTTAGACATAATCCTCCCGGAGTTAATAGTATCAATAGTCCTGCTGGAGCAGGAAGTTGAGCACTTTCTGTTTAACATGGACTGGCTAACTGTCTTCGACTCCCTGTTATCGGCCCTTGATAAGCTGTGCAAGCTCTCGCCAAGTATTGAAGCAATGGATTCGGATGACATCAGCTGGCCGGGGATCTTCCACCCGCAACCCCCACGGCATTCCCATAAGATTGAAGACCTGCCGCTGATTCGCAAATCCGACATGGATAATCATAACCTCGACGGTGGACTCTGGGTGATTATCAACGGCAAAGTCTATGACATTCAAGACTATCGCTGTGAGAACAATACACTACTCGAAGTGCTGCAAAAGTATGGCGGCAAGGATGCGTCGCACGTCTTTAACAGCATGCCGCACAGCTTGGCAACGCTGCAAATGATGGAGACGTACGTCGTTGGCACGTACTCGCAGAACGAGAGCGAAAAGTTGCCGCACCTGCCTTATGACAGCGTGCATGTGTCCTTGAACCTATTGGACAGTGAACGCCATCTTGGCTATCTGCTCGGCCTACACGCCTACCACATGCGCCAAAGTCTCAACCTGCAGGGGGCGGAGCTCACCGCCAAGCACTGGCTGCACGCTGCATTCCTCAGCGGCGGGCTGCAGGTGCTCCAGCCGCCGAACCCGTACGAAGAGGAGAAGGGCGACGACAGGAGCACAAACTCTACGGCGGGGAACACGCCCACCGAGCCGAAGGCGACGCACAATAAGTTAATTCGCACTGCAACCACTAGTCAGCTACCGCTACCAATCAATAGGATTAATTCGTTTATCAACGCGCTGGCTGAGAGTCGGCTGTCGGTGAGTAACCCCTTTTTAGCGACTTTCTATAGGCACTAGACTCACTAGGGATTTTTGTTTTTGGTATTTTTAGGATTCGTTTGTCATTGCATTTCTGGCGATAGTCGAGCAGCATTCCAAGCAGAACAATTACCTCAGTCGCGTGGATTTTAGCTTTGAGCATCCTCTCGAGGAGATTAGTCGCGTGCTCTTTGCCGTGCTGCTGAAGCACCTAGGTTTTGGTTACATTCTTCTGCCGATACTAGATTCATGTAAGTACCAACCATCGAAATATCCCTAGATTTCCCCTAGCTTTTGTTTTGATGTTGGAACAACATGTCCCGAAGTGTGAGCCGCTATACTCAAAAAGACTACTTCTCATGCTAAAAAGTCAAAATTACACAGGGTGTTGCAACAAATATCGCAAAAAAAATTCTCAAATCGTTTCACCGCCCACAGTGTATTATACAACAATAGAATACAAGTTTTTACAAAAAAAAAATCGACAGGGCGTTTCAGTAAATATGCACAAAATTAAATTGCAATTTGGGTGTCGAAAAACTGGGTGTTGCATCAAATGTTGTACTAACTTGTCACATAGTATATAGGGTGTCGCAAATTAAACTATACAAGGTGTTAGTTTACAGTTCTCCCACAACCATCATGCATCCACATTTACAGGGTGTGGCAAAATAAATTATACAGGGTGTTGCCACAAATATTGTTAAAATATTTTACATGTCAGCTAGAAGTACATTGAGCAACCGTTGCAACAATTTGAATGTACACATGGTGTCACCAGAAAATTGCCAGAAAAAGTCACCAGAAAAGTGTTGCAACAATTTTCGTCTATCTTTTTTTTGCTTATATCTTGGAGAGTATTTATTTCAACATCAAGGTTCCAGCCGTATCGTAGATACAGCCTGTTCGTTTTTTGTTTCGCGTAGATTCCACACAGCCCAATGTAAAGCTGCCGAAAGCCCTCGCCGAGATGCTGAAGCTAGTCCATCAGACGAAATGGAATCTGATCAAGCTCCGCCAAGAGCTGAATCGCTCCTACAAGGAGATTTGCATTCCCATCCTGGAGCGCTGTCGCTTTCTGCTGTATGAAATCAAACCGGCGATTAGCGTTGAAATGGAAGCCTATCGCAATGTCAACGTGCTCTATAAAGAGCCGCGCGTAAAGACCCTAGTGCGGAAAGTCATCAAAGATTTGAAATGCGGCCGGCACACGTCGGACATTCAAAAACCCGAAGATATCGTCAACGCGACCATACAATCGCAATCGATTGAAAAGCACAAGTCTTGCGAAGACTTGGCAAAGAATGCGATTAAGAAATGCGCGTCCGATGGAAAGATCGCCGAGAGCAAGAGCGACACCGATGACGTCAACAACGAGATCAAAAATGGCGGCATGGATAAGAGCACGGCGGAGCGCGTCATGTCGGAGAGCTACAATCAGAACTGCAGCAAGCGGAATGACTTTATCGAGGAAAGGGTGAAGAAGGATCCGGTGAAGGTGAAAAAGTACGAGAACGACGCTGCGCTGGCCGGGCTGCTGCAGAAGCTCACTGAGAAGAAGATGAAGAAGATCTCCAATGAGAACATTGAGGTTATGATGCAGATTTTGGACTTTGTGCTTGCGGGGAGTAAGAATGAGACGGCTCCGTTGAAGGACGTGGCGAGTGGCTGTGACGTTGATGTACTAAGACGGGCGATGTACGCGCAGGTAATGCGCAGTAAAGTGCGCAAGGAAGGCCTGGAATTGATACATAACCTGTTGGCCAAGACGTATCTCCTAACCTCAACGCGCTACGCCATTGTGAATGGCTACCTGGGCTGTATGAATCTCGCGAAGCAAGGGAAGGTCGTCCACTGTCTCGATGACGTGCAGCTGATCACGCCGACGAGCAAAACGGAGCTGCTCATTGGCCAGCTGAAAATCACCGAGTGGTGTATTGACACTCTACGGAGCTACGTCCTCAGGGACCTGCCCACCGCCAGTAGACACGTGAAGAAAGCTCAGCCCAAGGTCAACATGAACATTAACCTTGGCACGTATACATTGCTACGGGACGTACCTCGAGCTAGAATGTTACTGTCAATCTTGGGCATCTTAGCTTCCAATTATTACTTACCCATGGAGTTGTCCCCGTTGATCAATAGCGGGATGATCAGCTCCGTCCTGGCGCTGCTGAGGCAAACCGGAGGTGATCAGAGCATCGTACGGAAGGTATCCGAGTTTTACGTTGTGTATGCTGATATTATTGCGCAGACGCGGCCGAAGCGCGGGGCGTTGACAATGCAAGAGATCGCCGCCATGATGAAACTGGGCGTGCGCGTCGTGCGCGGTCCGGATTGGAAGTGGGGCGATCAGGATGTGGGCGTGTGTCGCGAGGGGCGCGTGATTGGCGAGCTGGGCGACGATGGGTGGGTGCGTGTCGAATGGGCGAACGGCACGACCAATAGCTATCGCATGGGGAAGGAAGGGAAGTACGATCTGGCACTGGCAACGCCCCCCAGCCCAATCACCTCGGATACGGATAGCGAAGATCTTACCGATCAGGGATTGGGATCGCAGATTGTCGTGCGGGACAATCAACTGATGAAGTTCCTGCGCGAGTCGAGCATTAACTTTCTGCGGATTATTACGGTCAGTGGGGGACTAGCCAAGGGGAACTTGGATCCGTCGACTATCCATGGTCTGTCGTCGTTGTTCTGCTCGACGTTGAACTCTGGCAATCAGGACTGGTGCAGCTTGACGCTCATGCATTCCATTGCGCAGACGCCGCAACACTGCACGGCGCTGAGCACGAAACCCTGGATCAACATGCTGTTGGGTTTCATTTCCACGCAGCCGAATGCATGTGGCAACGTTGTTAACTTACCTAAGCAGATTTTGTCTGTGAGGCTCCTCAAGGAAGTCCTGCAGACGTGGGACATGGACAATGGGGACATCCACGTGGTCCTGGAGAAAGTCCTCGGGATCCTGGGCCGGATCATATTGACCTGCGGCTATGACACGAGCAATAAGCCGGTGAGCGAGAACAAGTCCCTGATGCTACTGACCCAGTCGCATAGCGCGACGTTAGCTGCCGAGATCATTGGGCTGCTGAGACATCTCCATGGCCTGGTTGGATGGAACCAGGTGCTCAATTCGATCCTCATGCAAAAGTTGCAAATCGCCGCGTATTATCTCACCAGCGATTTTAACCTGTACTTTGACGACGCGAGCGATGACGATCAGTTTATGGTCATCGCAACGCTCAACGTGATTGGGTCCTGGGACGCGCGTCCACGCATCGGCTCCCTGGTCGAGGTGGATCATCAGGAGGGCACTGTAACGCGAGTATCGCAAAAGGGGAAGATCTGTGTCCAACTGCACAAGTCAGGGGAAACTAACAAATACTACATTGAAGATTTGAAGCTGCAACCGTCCCTTGGATTTAACTTGGATAAAATGCTCATGGGGGACGGTCTAGTGAAGGTGTGGGCGACCCTGTTGATCAATCGTCAGGGCTCCAGCAACAGCTACGAACGCAAGACAACTTACGGCATGGTCAATGCTGCGTACCTACGCTCACAGATCAACATGCTTTCGGTATTGAACTCGACAAAGGTCCTGCAGTTCAACCAAGGTAAGTTGCGCAGGATCCTCCGGTATCCTCTCTCCACCCTGGAGCAGTCCACGGAGCATGTGACCACTGAGGAGGAGCAGTCGCCGGTGTTGCTGGTTCAGAAGATTCTAGTCAAGGCCACGCAACCTTCACCTCTGAAGCCCATCTATTCTATGGAGGAGCTGCAGCTGGCGGCGTTGAACCTCTCGCAGTATCTCGCTGCTGAGGCGTCCAATGATAAGAGCGACAAGCCGACCATCTCGAATGATAAGTTTAAGAATGTCCCATTGCCCGGTATGGCTGTCACTGTAAGCGAACTCCCAACCCCGAATAGCGAATGCTCCGTGAAGTCCATGTACAGTGACAACACAAATACCAACACTAACACTAACACGAACAATACCAATACGAATAAGAGTGTGGGAAAGAAGAAGAAGGAAAGTGAACGGCCGGAGCTACCATCAAATCCAATTGTCTCCCAGATCATGGAGATGGGCTTCACGAGGAAGTGCGTGGAGAACGCCATGAAGACGATTGGCGTTGCAGCTGACGCATTGATAACCCCCGAGATTATTGTCTCATGGCTCTTGGAACATCCGGATGTTGTAACGTCCGATACAGAGAGCATTAGTAGCTATTACAGTTCAGATACAGAGAGTGTTTCGGACCAGGTGGAGTTGGGTGTGCAAGGGGGTTATGGGGAGTGTCCTGGATTAGATGCAGCCTCTGGTGTCACAGCCCCAGCCGTAACCTCAATAGCTTACAGTCAACGCAGCGACTTTCTCTCTAACGATGAATACGCAATGTATGCCAGGGACAACATCGAGGTCGGCATGCTCGTGCGCTGTTGTAGGAGCTACGAAGAGGTGCACGTTGGGGACATTGGCAAGGTCGTCAAAATTGACAAGGAAGGCCTGCACGACCTCAATATCCAAGTAAACTGGCAACACCGCGTCAACACCTATTGGGTGCGATTTATCCACATTGAATTGTTAGGCTTCCCACCTGCCCTCCCTGCACCTACTAGCATCAAAGTGGGTGATAAGGTCCGGGTAAAGAGCTCCATCTCCACCCCCCGCTATAAATGGGGTTATGTAACGCATGATTCCGTTGGGGTCGTTACGCTGATCTCACCGAATGGACACGACGTCACTGTGGACTTCCCGAAACAGTCGAACTGGACGGGGCTGCTCTCCGAGATGGAAATCGTTCCTTGTAATCACGAAGGCATCGCCTGCAATGGCTGCGGAGTGAATCCTATCAAGGGGCCGCGGTATAAATGCAAAACTTGCGAGAACTACGACTACTGCGAGAATTGCTTCTATACCAAGAAGAATCATCGGCACTCGTTCAACAGGATCCTGATCATCGGCGCGCCGGAGGTCTACGTGGGCAAACCCGGGAAGTACTATCGCAATGATTACGTGGATACCGAGGGGCTGACCATTTCGGAGTGGTCCAAGTGCGTGAAGAGTGTGCAGGTGTCGTCGAAGATCAACGCGAGCATGCGGTTCGAGTGGCCGCAGTGCGTGTGGCAGAGCTATGGCAACCAGGGCGAGCATTGGATCCGCCTGGAGATCCACAAGGACATTGTGATCAAGTCCCTGCAGATGGGCGTAGACCAAGCCGATAATTCGTACATGCCGTCGGTGATTCTCGTCAGCGGTGGGCCGACGCCACGCTCATTGGCAGAGTTGAACGTTGCGTACGTCCGCAATACGGACACGACCGTCACGGTACTTACCAATCAGGATGTGCACTATGCGTTCATTGAGGTGGCCATTATTAAGTGCAAGAATCGCGGTATTGACTGCAAGATTCACGGGCTGCGGATTCAGGGCGTGAAGAAGCCGACGATTCACGAGCTCAAGACTTCGGTGTCCTTCCTCGCGAATGATTGGGACATTGCGCAGGAGATTGGTGTGGGCATGCCGTACGTTACGCAGGAGATGTCGTGCGATCGCACCGAGCGGTTGATTAGCGAGTGCACGTCGAGCACGCCGTGCAAGGTGTTTGTCTGGGGGCTGAATGATAAGGACCAGCTCGGTGGGATGAAGGGGTCGAAGGTGAAGATTCCCATGCAGTCGGATATTCTCAGTCAGTTGCGGCCGATTCATATTGCTGGGGGCTCCAAGTCGCTGTTTATCGTTTCACAGGAAGGCAAAGTAAGTAATATGGGTTTTGAACTTTATTTGACTTATTTCACAATGAATTACACAAATCACAGTGAAATCGGCCCAAAAAACATTAAATTATGGTTACTTTTACGCGCAATTTACAGTTTTACATCATATCAAATTTTTTTTCGTAATGGCGGACATTGTGCTGTGTGCGTCTCTAGTCAACAGAGGACCGGTGGCACGGCGAGCACGCCGCGCCATGTTCATTAGTACCATTAGTACCTCTGCGCGCCACCACTGGCGCTGCACCGCCAACTCCGCCATGTTTGGACCAGATCCAGCAATGCTTGCAGTCTAATTGCAAGGCATTGTAGGCAACCAAATATGCACCATGTCCAAGTATGGCGTCGATTGGCGATTCTCTCACTGATTCTGGCAGTTGTGCTTGTGGACTTGTGTTGTGCGCTTATTGGCCAACAGCGATGGGATGTTCAACCAGTTCAACGCTGTCCGCCATTACGCAAAAATGCACAAACGCAGTGAAATCAATCCGAAAACCTTAAAAACGCCGTAATTAACTTTGTTAAAATTGTGTTTTCGTTGTTTTTCTTAGTTATACGCGTGTGGTGAAGGTACAAACGGACGCCTAGGCCTCGGACACAACAGCAACGTGCCGTATCCACGCCAAATTCCCTTTTTATCTCAATATGTCATCAAGAAAGTCGCCGTGCACTCCGGAGGCAAACATGCAATGGCCCTCACATTGGATGGCAAGGTCTTCTCATGGGGCGAAGGTGAAGATGGTAAGCTAGGACATGGCAATCGACTCAACTTGGACAAACCGAAAATGATTGATAAGCTGCGCTCCAAGCGGATTAGAGACATTGCATGTGGTAGTTCCCACTCGGCGGCGATCAGCTCCAACGGGGAGCTCTACACCTGGGGCCTAGGCGAATACGGCCGCCTCGGACATGGCGACAACATCACCCAACTAAAACCGAAGCTAGTCAAGTCACTAATTGGTCATCGAATCGTCCAGGTGGCGTGTGGCAGTCGCGATGCGCAAACGCTAGCGCTGAGCGATGAAGGACTGGTATTTTCCTGGGGGGATGGGGATTTCGGTAAGCTCGGCCGTGGCGGCTCTGAGGGTTGCAACACGCCGCAGAATATCGAACGTTTGAATGCGCTCGGGGTGATGCAGATCGAATGCGGCGCGCAGTTTTCGCTCGCGTTGACGAAAGCCGGCGAGGTGTGGACTTGGGGTAAAGGTGATTACTTTCGGCTTGGCCACGGCGCCGATCAGCACGTGCGCAAGCCAACGATGATCGAGACGTTCCGCGATAAGAAGATTGTGCACGTCGCTGTGGGAGCGCTGCACTGCTTGGCGGTGACGCTGATGGGGCAGGTGTACGCATGGGGGGACAATGACCACGGACAGCAGGGTAATGGCACCACGGCAGTGAATCGCAAACCAGCTCTGGTGCACGGCTTAGAAGATGTGTTTGTAAATCGCGTTGCCTGCGGCAGTTCACACTCGATCGCGTGGATGATGTCCGACGTGCGTACTGTGAGCAAACAGGAGCCGGTGATATTCTCCGCGCCCAAGGACCCCCTAGGCGCGTCCATGCTGGGGTTGTACGATGGGGAGAAAACAACCACCAGCGACGCCGAGAACGAGACGAGCTTGGGCATCATTGTCATGTCCCTGGAGAGCAACACAGCGAAGCAACAAGCGTTGCAACATATTCTCAATGCTATACACATTCAACAACTGCGGCAGAGCGTTGTGAAGGCTTTGCGGAGTCACACCAACATGATGAGCACATCGGGGCACTCCAAGGCCACCATGGAGGACACTTCAGAGTGTGCGCCGCCAGCTGATCTGATGAAGAAAGATAGCGATATGATTGTGCTAGGTGGTGGGGAAGCTCCAGTATCTTTAACGGAGCTCACCTTGATGAACAGTCATCATTCCACGCCGGAAAGCGATGAGAATCCTCTTGCACTCCTGCAATCAATGACTGCGAGCAGTTGCTCGGCGTCTGCTTCCGCTAGCCTCTCCTCGAAACATTCCAAGATGTCCACTAGCGCCATGTCGGTTATAGCGGCGACTTTAACCTCACATGCGGAAGTCTGCGGGAATCAAGACGCCTCGCTTCTGGACGAATTCACCTCTTTGCTGAGCGAATCCGATGCTCGTCTTCTCGTGGACCTGTTGAAGCTGGCCGTGCAGGAGCGTATTGAAGACGACCAAGCGAAGGATATCCTCTCCACCGTCCTCATTAACATGGGCAGTGCCAACAAGCAGATTGGGGCGATGCTTCTAGAGCTCTGTATTACCGAGCTGGAAGATACAACCAGCAACACTACGACGTTGTCTTGCACACCGCATCCGGTCGTTCAGGAGTCCTCACATCCTTATATTGATGATGTCACTCTAAGAGGGCATGTGCGTATTCCGGGGGCTGATTCTCTGCGCGTGGAGTTTGATCGACGGTGTTCTACGGAACGGCGGCACGATCCACTGCAGATAATTGATAATACCGGGAAGGTGGTTGCCACGAGGTCCGGGAGAGAATGGACTGACTGGTCGACGGAGGTACGTATTCCTGGGGATGAGCTGCGGTGGAATTTCGTAAGCGACTCGTCTGTGAATGGTTGGGGATGGCGTTTCACGGTGTATCCGGTGGTATCTAATCACAATCCCAGGGAGATTGGCTCGGATCGGTCTATCCTCAGTCAACCGTCGGTGGACATGGTTATGTGCCTCTTGGATCCGAAGCTCTACAAGTCGGCGGATGCGTGTTTGATGTCGAGATTGGCCGCTTCACTCGCCGCATGCTCCCAACTGAGTTATCTATGTAAATATCGAAGAGTTTTGTGTTTTTTAAACCTAAACCTAACCTAATATTTAAAAAAATGTGTGTTACAGCTGCATCACAACGTATGTGGTGCCTTCAACGCCTCCACCGTCTTCTCGTGCACGAAGCCGATCGTAAGGGGCTCGCCAATCAGCTCCAACAACTCAAGGCACCCGAGAACGCTCTTGGTGGACTGTTAGAGGCTCTACCTCTAGCGCTACTCCGTCAATATGAATATGAAGACATCTCGGTGCGCGCCGGCTTGCATCTGATGCACTCCGATTTCTTCAAAGTGCTCGCCGCGCTGGCGTGCGACCTGGAGCTGGACAAAATCATCGGCTGCCTCTCAGACAACCACAAATGGTCGTGGTTCCGGCGGTATTGCAATGCGGCGCGAGTCGCCAAGGCTCTGATCAATCGTGCGCAGCTCCCGCTGCAGTTCTGCCACGAGGTGCGGAAGAAGTCGTCGGATATGACGCAGGAGATGACCGCCGAGGTGTGGGAGCACGAAAACCACAAGATTTTCAAGAAGGAGCACGATGAGCAACTGCTGCAGTGGCTGAGCAGGCGACCCGAGGACTGGACGCTCTCCTGGGGAGGTTCGGGGACGATTTATGGCTGGGGGCATAATCACCGCGGGCAGTTGGGCGGCATCGAGGGGACGAAGATTAAAATGCCCACGGTTTGCGAGGCATTGTCTAGCTTGCGACCTGTGCAGCTCGTTGGTGGTGAACAGACTTTGATTGCTGTGACAGTTGATGGTAAGGTCTATGCGACTGGATATGGCGCTGGAGGGCGGCTGGGTATTGGGGGGATTGATTCGGTGCTAGTGCCAACGCTCCTGGAGTCGATTCAACATATTTTCATCAAGAAGGTCGCTGTGAATAGCGGAGGCAAGCATTGTTTGGCGCTGTCGGCTGATAATGAGGTCTACTCATGGGGCGAGGGGGATGATGGGAAGCTGGGACACAATAACAAGAAGTAAGTGTAGAAACTGTAAAACATATCGATATACTGCTGGTTTTTCTTTTATTCTGCACTTTTTACATACTATTTTCACTGTATTTTCACTGATTTAATCATTTTGGTTCTGATCTTACTGTGTTTGGAAAAATGGCTGACAAAAAGTGCAGAGCGAGCTGACGTTGTTCATGCAGACCAATGAAAGGGCGCAGTTATGATCATCTGACTGCGTTGGCTAATCACAACGCAGTATTTGCACTGCAGCGCACCGTAGCTCGCATAGCGTCCAAAAAGTTAAAAGTTAACCCTGAGATTATTACACACTATTCTCACTGATTTAATCATTTTGGTTCTGATCTTACTGTATTTGGCAAAATGGCTGACTAAAAGTGCCGAGCGAGCTGTCGCTGTTCATGCAGACCAATGAAAGGGCGTAGTTATGATCATCTGACTGCGCTGGCTAATCACTGCTCAGTATTTGCACTGCAGCGCTACGGTGGCACGCAGCGTAACTAAACTCTGGGCGACTAGCGCACATCGTCCGCCATTAGTAGTCTAAAAAGTTAAAAGTTGATTGTGAGGTTATAGATAGTTGAAACTTTTAAAACAAACGAGTATGTATTAAAATTTTCAGTACCTGCGATCGTCCAAAACTGGTTGAAGCCCTTCAAGGTTATGAAATAATCGACATCGCCTGCGGCGGCGCGCACTCTGCTGCAATTGACGCCACAGGCCAGCTCTTCACTTGGGGCAAAGGTCGTTACGGTCGCCTGGGGCATGGTGACTCCGAAGATCAACTCAAGCCCAAGCTGGTCGAGTGCCTCCTTGGCTATCGCGTCATCGACGTCGCCTGCGGTTCCGGCGATGCGCAAACCCTCTGCATCACGGACGACGACAACGTGTGGTCATGGGGTGACGGCGATTACGGTAAGCTGGGACGTGGCGGCTCCGACGGCTGCAAACTGCCAATGAAGATCGAATCGCTCGCCGGCCTCGGCATCATCAAAGTCGAATGTGGCTCGCAATTCTCAGTAGCGTTAACCAAGTCAGGCGCGGTGTACACTTGGGGTAAGGGTGACTACCATCGCCTAGGGCACGGTCCCGACGACCACGTGCGCCGCCCGCGCAAAGTGGCTACGCTCCAAGGCAAAAAGATCATTTCCATCGCGACCGGTTCGTTACACTGCGTGGCATGCTCGGACGAGGGTGAGGTCTACACATGGGGCGACAACGATGAAGGGCAGCTGGGCGACGGCAGCACGAATGCCATTCAACGCCCGCGGCTGGTCACCGCGCTGCAGGGCAAGCGCATCACGCACGTCGCCTGCGGCTCGGCGCACACGCTCGCATGGTCGACGAATAATCACACCGCGTGCGCCCGGCTGCCAACCGCCGCGCCCATGGAGTTCGACCTGCTGAAGGATGTGCCCATGCAGGTGCTGCATCGGCGGCTGGTGATGCTGCACCACTTCGCCGAGCTGATCTGCCCCTGCATCACCATGTTCCCCATCACCGGATGCGGCTCGCTCAGTGAGTTGCGTAACATTCTCGTGTATTCCATCAAGGAGGCGACCTTCCGCAAGGTGATCCAGGCGACGATGGTGCGCGACAAGCAGCACGGCCCCGTGATCGAACTCAATCGCATACAGGTGAAGCGGTCGCGCTCCCGCGGCGGTCTCGCCGGCGTCGACGGCATGAAGTCCGTCTTCGGGCAGATGGTCAGCAAGCTCACGCTGCTGACCTCCGAGGCGCTTTCGCTGCCGCATCGCGTGTGGAAGGTGAAGTTCGTCGGCGAGTCCGTCGACGACTGCGGCGGCGGGTACAGCGAGTCCATCGCGGAGATGTGCGACGAGCTGCAGAACGGCTCGCTGCCGCTGCTGATCGCGACGCCCAATGGTCGCGACGAAGCAGGCACCAGTCGCGACTGCTTTCTGCTGAATCCGCTGGCAAAGTCCTGCCTGCACCTGAACATGTTCCGCTTCCTCGGCGTGCTGATGGGCATCGCCATCAGGACGGGCTCGCCGCTGAGCATCAATCTGGCGGAGTGCGTCTGGAAGCAGTTGGCCGGCATGGAGATGACGCCGGCGGACCTTACCGAGGTGGACAGGGATTACGTGCCTGGACTGCTGTGCATTCGCGATATGAATCCCGACGAGCGCCTCTTCCAGAATCTGGAGATGCCCTTCTCAACGCCGTCGACGGCGGGCGTTGACGTGCCATTGAGCACCAAATATAAGAACATCACGCATGAGAATCGGCTGGAATATGTGCGCTTGGCGTTGAATTTTCGCCTGCACGAGTTCGACGAGCAGGTGAAGGCGGTGCGCGACGGCATGTCCAAGGTCATTCCGGTGCCGCTGCTCTCGCTGTTCAGCGCCTACGAGCTGGAGACGATGGTGTGCGGCTCGCCGGACATTCCGCTGTCGCTGTTGAAGTCTGTTGCGTCCTATAAAGGTGAGAGTAGTTGTAGATGTGGGCATATAGGCAACACACAAAACAAGAACTAACCTCACTTTCACACTGATTTTTTTGCGACCGCAGGAATTGATTGCTCAGCTCCATTGATTCAATGGTTTTGGGAGGTAATGGAAGAGTTCTCGAACCAGGAGCGTTCCCTATTTTTGCGTTTCGTGTGGGGGCGGACACGCCTACCTCGAACCATCGCTGATTTTCGGGGGCGGGACTTTGTCATTCAGATTCTGGACAAGTACAATCCACCGGATCATTTCCTGCCGGAGAGCTACACGTGTTTCTTCTTATTGAAGATGCCGCGGTATTCCTGCAAGGTATATGTTTTTTAAAACTAATAGTAGTTTGCATGTGAGAGCGAGAGTGAGGGTGAGAGTGAGAGCGAGAGCGAGAGTGAGACCGAAAGTGAGAGCGCATCCTACTCCTTTTTTAAACTTTTTCTTTTTCCCTTTTAATTTCTATCCTAACCTAACTTTGTAAATGTTTCTTTTACAGCCTGTGCTACAGGAAAAGTTGAAATATGCCATCCACTTCTGCAAGTCCATCGATACGGATGAATATGCGCGTGTTGCCATGGCTGGGGACCTTGCCGTGAGCAGCTCGTCGGATGCGGACAGCGATCCGGAGATGGACAGCGACCACGAGCAGCTGGTGGCGCCCACGACCACCGTTGTCTAAACTCTAAACTCTAAACTAAACTAAACATTCACTAATTTCCACCGCGCGAACCATACAATCATTAATTTTCCTTTTATCCCAACTCCCAAGTCCTATACCTTATTATGTCCTTATAACCTATACCTATACTATATTAAGGAGGAATGACCGTAATGACATTTCGCGTAACACTCTCACCATGTCGCCACCAAAAGTATTATTTACTCGTTTGTTCATCATTCCTGTGTTCACGGCGTCTTTACATGTTTATTACTCGCCTCACGCGTCTATACTGAAGAAAATTACGGTTCTCGAAGATGTGACACACACGCGCGAAACGATACACCTTGTATACAAAAAGAATACAATCTAATCTAAATGACTATTTTGCTTACGACAAACAAAGAAACAAAAGAAAACTATTGTACATACACGCCGGGCTATGTGTTGTGGGAAGCGATGGTAGTAATGTGATTTGTGTTCAAACTATCTCTCTCACTCGTCTCAATTGAAAATTTGAAACGTTTTGTTTTGTTAATATTTAATCTTCTTTGTTTGGTGATTCATAGGCAACTACACCACATACTATATACATAATTATCATTAATGCCTAGTCAAATTACAAAGATATTAAAAGAAGCATATATAATTTAAATTGATGATTTCGAGAACACTCTGTATTTTATAACTTGTTTGCTTTTTAAATATCGCGCCATGTAAAAGCGTGTTGGTATGGTGGATTCCCCTAGATCTAGGGTTTTTCATGCGGCGTGTGTGGCGCTTGCTTAAATTTTGACATATTGTGTTTTGTTGATTTTTTTGTGGTTTTGTCTCGTTTTTTTTTTACTTTTCAAGCATCCCGGACGTTTACACGAAGAGACGAAGATAAATTCTGCAGTATGGGCGAGAACGAACCCTACGACGATCCGAAGCTCAAGGGATTGGCAAGATACTTCAATAATTACACGATTCGCGGCCGTTCGAACGTGCGCGGATCATTCCAATATTCAACACATATTCAAAATGTAATATTTACAGGTTGCTATTGCTACTGTTTCTGGGCTGGCGTTGTTCTTCGTCTGTCGCAAGCTCTTTAAGAAGAAGCCGCTGGATGATGACGATATTGAATAACTGCATCGTTTTGAAACTGAAAGAAATAATTTTAAATTCGAAGTTTCAAAATGGGCGACTTTTGTGCATATTTGGTTGCCTACTGGGAATCAGCCGATTCGCCGGATTCTCCTAACTTTTACATAACATTTCAACGAGGTACGTCCCTAGCGCTATTCTTGTTCAACACATTGCGATGTCTATGAAAACTTTCCCATCGATTCTGTTCGTAGCTTCGAGATTGTAGCTGTTGCAGCCATTCCGAAGCACACTATATCAGCTCGATCAGAAATTCACGTAATTTAACTAATTTCTAGCAAACGTGAGTACATTTTTAGGTTTGTGAGGTAAGATTAATAACTAGTGGTGCGTAATTTGTGTAGACAATGGCTGGTGGTGATGATGCTGCGGCTGCGAAGGATCTTAAAGGCTTTAGCAAGATTTTCAATGGAGCCACAATGAGGGGAAGGGCAAATGTAAGTTATTCATGCGTTTAATAAATAAAACTACTGAGCTTGGAACGCTTGGGATCTTGGGAACTAGGGTTCTGGTTGTGTGCGACCTACTGATGAAGATAAGTTTTGTTTTTAAATATTGTTTCTTCATAATTTCAGGTTGCGATTGCCACCTATGCCAGTGTTGGCCTGTTGATTGCTTATTTCACCCTGAAGCCCAAGTCAAAGAAGTAATTATGTAGCTGAATGAGTGTAGATTATTAAATAATTGTTAGAAACACCAATTTATGCGTTTTATCTAAACTGAAAGTAGAAACAATTGCATAACTGGAAATATTAATTCTTTTTCAAGATACAGATGGCGCTGCCTACAATTTATGTGGAATTTTCAAAATTTGTTAAAATGTATTTTTCTAAGGCGAATTCAACATATTTCAATGAGAAATATGCAAAGGATCAATGTGTAAAGTCAAAAGTGGATGAAAAATGTGTCAAACATTGAATTTGAGCGAATATTAACACCAAAAATTGCAAAAAGTTTGTTGTTGATGTATGTTTGGTTGCCTAAGTGAACTTCTGACAAGTTCAAATTATTTGTCAGTCGTTGATCATTTTTCGCTGCGAATTTCATTGAAATTCACATAATTTACAACCCCATGCACGCAGTGTCCTCGGAGAGCTGCATCGAGCCCACTTTGGCCGTCCTCCGCGCGCATTGATGTCCATATGCGACCTCATCAAGCCATAAAAGTAAGAATTTACCGAATAGCATTCACTTTATAGTACGACGATAAGATCCACACGTTTCTTGTCACAAAACGCTGACAAATTTGGGGGAAAGTACAGCGTACAGGGTGTGTAAACCGCTCCGCAATACGCGTTTTCGACGAACAAAGAGTTTTCTACCTGTACTATCAGTACCGCAGTACCAGCCTGTACATCGGGGAGTTACCTTGAAACGGGCGAATAAAAGAAAAACGAGGCTTTGTGTTGAAATTTTGCGACTGCCTGCAACTGCAAGTGCATCAAAGAAAGTTTTCTTCTCCTAGGTGTTGAACGCGATTGGGTAGCTGTAGCTGGAGGAATCGGGTAATAGCCGTAAGCCGTAATTAATCGTTGGTGCTTCGCCAGCTTCGCGCTACGCACAATAAAAAAGTAGGCAAAAAGTCCCGTTGTGCGTGCGACTGCGAGTGTGCTGTGCGGCCAGTCCTACGAGTCCTACATTTTACATTGAGCGTTCCCGTTAATTTCATCCATGCCCATGGCGAGCGACGCACAGGCGCACTAAAAAGAAGCGTAGAAGCAGCGAAACAGACGGCTGAAGAGGTGAGAGCGGTGGTGGTGGTGGTGGTGGTGGTGGTGAACAGTGGTGAAGGCGAAACGGATGACCCTGTGTTGGCGCAGTAGTAGACGCACGAGGCGGCCATTTTGACGAGCGCAGCGCCAGCGCACACAGGCGCACCGAGCCCCAACCACAGCAACACGCACAGCACGACAGAACGGGCCAGTCAGTAGACCCAGTAGACAGTAGCAGCAGCAGCAGATTGCGCTGTGCGGAGGCAGTCGGTGCATCGCGCAAAACAACACCCTGGGCGACCACAAAGCCCAAACACCATCGCTGCCCGTGCGTTGTATTTCGTACAGTTACATTGGGCTTGGCGCAGTTGGCGCAGAGACCCAGGAAGCCAGGGACAGGGACAATTAAATCCGCGGCTCGACGAGCGTTGTGAAACTGTTTATTGCCAGCGCTCGCATCTGGCACGGCTGCGCGCGCGCGTGTTGGTGCACCGAGCACCGTGCAACGGGCCGTAAGGAGTAAGGACAGGAGGGACAAGGGATAACGCGACAAGGCGACACACAGGGCCCAAAAAGGCTGCACTTCGATCGTCGTTTGGTCTGGGGTCCGTCTGCGGCCCCCGCCGAGCACGCGGCGCCCCTATGGCGTGTTTACACACGCTCAAGCAGGAGATTCGCACGCTGGAGGAGGTCTTCCCGAAGCACCACGACCGCTTTCAGATCGTCTCGGCGAGCGTCGACGAGCTCAGCTGTCGCTTCGTCGGCAAGAACGGCAAGAAATATGAGATACACGCCAACATTACGGTGCGTACCTTGCTCACCCACCATTGAATCACCATTGCACTGCACAAACAATTGTGTTGCTGTACTGTGTTGTTGTTATTGTTAGACGCGTTAGACGTTAGACCTTAGCACTTGCACAAAATGGTGGCGAACGGTGGCCGTAAACAATGTTTTGTTTATGTTAGGAAACCTATCCATCAGTGCCGCCCGTGTGGTTCGCCGACTCGGAGGAGACGAGCATCACGAATGCCGTGCAGATACTCTCCAACACCGAGGGGCTGGACAACCACGTGCTGCACCAGGTGTCCATTCTGCTGCGCGAGCTGTGTCGGCTGCACGCCGTCCCCGAGCCGCCCGACGTCGACAAGCTGGTGATACAGCATCCACAGATCACGAATAGCAGGTATGTGTGGAAAAAAAACAAGACCAAAAACCAAAACAAATGTTTTGTGGCACTGCGTTTTTAGAATTAGCGGCGTTGAGCAAATGGAGGACGAGGGGCTGGACAGCGAGCAGGACGCCGAGATGGTCGACTCGGAGGCGGAGGCGGAGGACAGCGACGCCGAGGAGGACCTCGGCATGGAGATGGACGACGGGCGGTCGAAGAACGAGGAGATGGGCGTGGAGCATCTGGCGACGCTGGAGCGCCTGCGGCAGAACCAGCGCAAGGACTATCTCAAGGGCAGCGTCTCCGGCTCGGTGCAGGCCACCGATCGGCTGATGAAGGAGCTGCGCGACATCTTTCGCTCCGAGTCCTTCAAGGCGAAGATGTACGAAATCGAGCTGGTGAACGAGTCGCTCTACGAGTGGAACGTGCGTCTCATGGCCGTCGACCCCGACAGCCCGCTCTCGCACGATCTCGCGCTCCTCAAGGAGAAGGAGGGCAAGGATAGCATTCTGCTCAATATGCTCTTCAAGGACACGTATCCATTCGAGCCGCCGTTCGTTCGCGTCGTCTATCCCATCATATCAGGTAACCAACCATATTTGTCTATATGATCTAGTCACACCAGCTGTCAAAATGTCATTTGTTTACATTTGTTTCGCTTTGTTTGTGTGTGCGCAGGCGGTTATGTATTGGTCGGTGGCGCCATCTGCATGGAACTACTCACCAAGCAGGGCTGGTCGTCCGCGTACACAGTGGAGGCGGTGATTATGCAAATTTCGGCGACCTTGGTGAAGGGCAAGGCGCGGATACAGTTCGGCGCGCCGAAGGTCTGCTCGCAGGGGCAGTACAGTCTTGCGCGGGCGCAGCAGAGCTTCAAGTCGCTGGTGCAGATACACGAAAAGAATGGTGAGTATCTAAACAAACTTTTTTTTTCGTTTTTTTTTCTTTTTGTTTTACTACTTTTTAGGATTTTTAGATGTCATGTTTTTTGTCATAACCTCAAAAAAATCAAATTTTTTACTCTTTTTTTTTTTAGGATGGTTTACTCCGCCGAAGGAAGACGGCTAGAACACTAGAAGACTGCAATCATCCCCCTCCCCTTCCCCCCCACCCCAAAAAAAAAACACACTATTATAACTAATGCCCTAATTAATTACCGATTAGCAGGAGCAGACTGGAGGAACGACAAGCAAAAGCACATTCACATTCGACAACAAGACGAATTAAGAGATTAAATTTGAACAGTAGTTTTGATTCGCGCCCAAAACACCAAGTAAGTGCAGATTCACGCATTGCGAAGACAGCGTTGCCAAACACTTGAATAGTTTCGCATTGTTTCAAGCAAGAAGACTGCGGAAAAAACGAAACCCGAGTATCCGATGCGTTGAGTTTTGTAGCGCTAAGTAAAAGTATAATAACTAGAACTATAGCTAAAATAATGACTAATGACTTGGATAAACAATTAACAATGGCATGATAGCATGGTGTATCTGTGATTTATATCTTATACAATTAATCTTAGTTTTTGGATACGTCTAGTTTCTAATTCTACGCCCCTCCCCCCCCCTCTTTACACTGATAACAGATAAGTTAAGTAAGTTGATCCATTTACGCTTACTTTATTCGCATACGTGGTCGTGTTTAGGTTATGTTGTATCCCCCCCCCCCCTCCCTTTTGTATGTTTGTTGGGTTTTATGATTACGGTGGCAGGCGTGGCAAGTGTTTGGCAACATGGCGCACTATCCGATGCGAATGGAAATTGGAAGGGGGAGGGTTAACTATACTTGTGATGTTTATTGATAATATTTTAACGTTTATTTATGATTGGGTTGCGTTGCTCCGGAATTGCGCGCACGTATCGTAATCTCTAAGTGTATCGAATTATCCTGTATCTTATATTTTACGCGTTTCTCTTTTAAGTTCGTATTTTGTATCGCGATAGCTTAAGGTTCGGAGTGCGGCGGATTTAACGATGCAATAATTACATAACAACAATGGACGCAACTATGCAACCAAGCAAACACACACACACACACACACACACTAATCGTAACCACAATTGCGGTGTTGCGAGCAAGAGTAAAAGAGCAAGCTTAATTTTGTACATACTGTAACTTGTAGCCCGTTGGCAGCGTGCGAGACACAACGCGACTTCGATTTCGATTCATCATCCACCACCCCCACAGGATTCGTTTATTATAGGTAGACTTACGATTTTAACGATTTAGGTCTAGGCTTACGTTTCGACTGGTTTTCGCGTAGCAACGCACCTTATTTCACCTTTTCCTCCTCGTCCTCTCCCCCAGCGGGTGTTTCTGGATGGGAATGTCGTGAATATCGAATCTCTGAACCCCTTTCCTTATCCAACCACCGATCTACAAATGATTTCGTACGAGTAACGAGGATTACTTATTTTACTTCTTAATATAAATACTTATATATGATATATGATGATTGGAAATATGAAAAAAATTGCTGTAAATATTACTTATAAATAATACGATGTGAGTATGTGGCTTTTAAGTTTAATAAATTACACAATTAATTCGATCACGCCCGCGCCATTTTGAATTCATGGTGGTTGGTCGTGCTGCGACTAGATAGGAACGAACACAAATTTGTTTTGGTGTACATTTGGTTGCCTACATTACTAGTAACTTTTTGCTTTTTTTTGTTGCTAAAAATACGTTTTTGCTGCATAAAATCAGGTTTATATCAATTAAATTTAAACCTAAACTTGTTAGAGTATAAGTTATGTAGCCAGCTCCGGTTGTTTGTAAGAGGGGTGCCTTTGGCTTTCAAGGGTGCTAAGGTCAGCCCTTTCATAGTTCGTCGTCTCTAAAGGCGAGACGACGCATAAACAATAACAAGAAGAGGCGGCTCCAGTTATCGACTGAGTCAGCCTGTGGAGCATTCGGTATTGAGCATTCGACTGAGTCCAACGAAAGCGTACTGAGTTATCAAAGTTGCCATTGTGGCGAGTAATATTGTGTTATATTGTGCTCGGGGGTGGTTGGGAGGCTTCGACGCGGCCA